>JARVGS010000979.1:14830005-14843557 GCA_031762315.1 Hypsolebias antenori | reverse complement strand
TTTACTTTTCGTTTTTTATGGTTTGCTTTTGTTGTCTGAACCTCATCTGTGCTCTTTGTTTAAAACAGGTCTCTATCATGAATGAGTCCTTGCGACTCAATGAGACTAACTTGCATTGAATTGAATGAATGAATGAATGAATGAATGAATGAATGAATGAATGAATGGAGGAATTTCGAATGAATGAACATGTTTTTGGGAGTATTTAGTGTGCCAACTTGGGGATAGTGGGAAAATTGCTGTCTTCTCCCAGTGAGAAGGTTGCAGGATGGAATCATGTCCAGGGTGTACCTCAGGATGTGCTACAGGACATGGGCACCAGACATTTTGTGTAAATTTACCATTTTTATCAAACAGATGGACCCACAGGCCCCTTGCGTTTGTTCAAGTTTTGCTACTGCCGTATTTCAATTTACAGCAACACACCCATACACTCAGAGATATGTATGGTTTTATCAGATGTAAGAGCACAGCTAACATGACCAGAAAGACAAAAGTAATGTTAATATACCATCATTGTTTTTCTAAGACTTTTTTTTTTTTAACCATTTTGTCTTTGTGGGTGTTTACATTAGAATTTGATACACATTTTCATCTTTAGTCATAAATGCTGATGGACACTACCGTTTTTAAATAATTTCAGATGAAAATTCTGTGGGTGATGCAAGTTATCAGACATGAGAATACCACCAACAGAAAAGAAGTACGTATCCTGTTAAATGAACAGTGAAACTGCTGAGCCAGCATGCACGTCCTTCCAGGCTTGAAATGTGACATCAGACATGTTTCACTTCTGGACCAAATGACTGGATGTTCTGGTAAGTCAGAATGATAATGACAAAATAGGGGTTTCAGAAAGTGAGTATGTTAAGTGAACTACCAGCAAATTATGTTTATAATTTCAACCTATCCCTTTAGGCACACATTTTTCTACAAACTTCTGAAGAGCTTATTACTTTGCATCTCTTCTGTTTGTAATTTCCGCGTAAAAGTCTTCAACCTTGCCTTTACCTTACCTTTGGTCTTAAATCCAACATCCTCAGTCCTGCACAATTCCTTACTGTTGTGAGTCATTTAGTGCCATTTTGTGTTAAAACAGCTTTTTGAGTTTTGAAATGTAAAACATACCCTTAGATCCAGCAAAGTTCATTCAGGTCATCTAAATGTATTTTATTTTATTTTATTTTTTTTACATTTCGTCCTTCATCCAAAGGACTTCATCAGTCCAAGGAGCCATAACAAACTGAGTCCCACAAGCAGCACACCCACATATGGACTAACCAGTTTGCTGGTGATGCAATGGTTTCTGGGCCATGCCCTCCACCAGTCACCTCTTCTGAGGCAGCCATAGCCAAAGTGATTCAAAACGTCTAAGTTGTGTGATGAAGTCCTTTGGATGAAGGATGAAACATCTGAACAACAACAAAATAAACCATCCATATGACCTGACTGAACTTTGTTGGATTTTTTTTTTTTTTTACCTGGATTATTGAGCGGGACATTGTGGTGGCACAGTTGGTTGAGCTGCTGCGTTTCAACAAGCATGGTTCTATGGTTCAAATCCATGTCCGGGGGCCTTTCTGGGTGGTGTTTGTATGTTCTCTCTGTGCATGCGTGGGCTTTCTCCATGTTCTCCAGTTTCTTCCCAGAGACCAAAAACATGCATGCTAGGCTGATTGCTAACTTTAAATTGTCCCTAGGTGTGAGTGAGAGAGTGAATGGTTGTTTGTCTCGTTTGTCTTCATGTGTCCCTGTGATGGACTTGCGACCTGTCCAAGGTGTTCCCCGCCTATCACACAGTGATGGCTGAACATGAGCACCAGTGACACCCGCAACCCAAAAAAGGAAGAAGCGAGTAATTTATTTTATTTATTTATTAACCTTTATTTAAAGGTAAAGATAATGGATGGATGGATGGATTATTGAGCATGAACTTTAATGTTTTGAACCACATTGGCTATGGCTGCCTCAGAAGAGTCGACTGGGGGAGGGCAGGCCCCAGAAACCATCTTATCACCATCAAACTGGTTAGTCAACTCTGTGTGTGTGCTGCTTGTGGGACTCAGTTTGTTGTGGCTCCTTGGACTGAAGCAGTCCTTTGGATGAAAGACAAAATGTCTCAATAAATAACAAAGAAACTGTCCAGATGACCTGACAGAACTTTGTTAGATTTTTTTTAACCTGGATTATTGAGCATAAACTTTGACATACCTTTAGATGTTTTCAAGAAACGTGGAATAATTTCATATGCTTGGGTCGATGCAGGAGCTTTTTTCTTTTTCCATTGCTCACATGTTCATTCTTTAAAAAAAAATTGTCTGCAATTTATTCAACTGAATTCATAAAACACACACCAATTAAATTTTGGCAATCTATCTAATCTCCTAGCCTCCATACAGGAAGCCACTTTCTGTAGTTTCTGTCTTTAGCTTGAATCTGGGTCTCATTGTTTTTACCTTAAACGTTCCTTCGTTTGAGCTGGATGTCAGCAGTAAAACTTTTATGACCGAATGTCAACATAATCAGTTCTCAGTTAGCAGCCATCCTTATAAATATATGTTACATTATTTATGATCCCTACTTAAGTTGAGCTAAATATATTCTTCATCTGTTATGTTAGTCTGAGTGTGTTTTGAAAAAAATCCAGAATAGATTATAACCATCATCGCAAATGTGGTTTTATTACTCCACCAGCCCTGTTTCATTCTCATGACTTCCTATTTCCTTCTTGCTAATCCACTCATAAAGCATCTATAGATTTTACCATAATTTACTCTTGGCTCAACTTAATTTCCCCTTGACTGTCATTTAAAATATGTATTTTGAACGTTGTTGTTTAAAAATCAGAAGGGAAAGGATTCAGATCAGATTTTTCTTTGAAAACTGTGTGGTCTAGCCTCACCCACTTGCCTAACCACACTTTGACAACCTGAACCTAAACATTTGCCTGCTCGAGCTGTAATCTAAACGCAAAATCTAGCTAACCACTGTAATTTACACAATCCATAGGTTCAAGGAGTTCTGTGTGTCGCATGAAGGAAGGAGGGGAGGCGTCTGTAGCAACTGTACTTCATTTTAAGAGAAAATTAGAGAGTTCAACCATGTGCTCATTCCCTAATAAAACCAACAAAACAAAGACATGGCATCTATATTTAAAGCAATAAGAAAATTAAAGACATATTTAGTTAAATCTAAAGGTTTATTTTGCCATTTTAGCTCTTTATGACCAGAATATTTGTTTGGAAAAACCTGTTGAAACCTTAGGGATTAATTTTTCATTGTCTGAAAAAGCTAGAAACAATAATCAGCCATGAGAGAGGGCAAACCTCCTGCATTTAGAAACAAAATCAAAATAAACTTTATTGTCATTGCACCGAGGTACAGCGAAAACATAAAACACAAGGATCTGGTTCAGTTCACTCTTATAGAGGATGGCTGTGGCTGAGTGGTTAGAGCAGTCTTCCTCTAATGCAAGAGTTGGGGGTTCGATTCCACCAGCAGTCACATGTTGAAGTGTCCCTGGGCAAGACACCAAACCCCTCATTGCCTCTGATATGTGTCCCATCGGTGTATGACTGTGATGAATCACTGATTATTCTTTGTCAAGATATAGGAGTGCTGTATGAATTGGTACCGTAAATGAGGGCACAGATTGTGTTGTAAAGAGCTTTGAGTACCTCAATAGTATAGAAAAGTGCTATGTAAGTACACCCCAACCAGACCACCACCCTCAAACAAGAGTAGTTTCAGCATCGCTTCCAATTCTAGACAAAAAAACGAGTCTTCTCAAATATTCATACACATTTTTTTAGCCCTGTGCACAATTGTCTATATCATGACAGGAAGTGTGCTTTAGCAAACCACACGAGTGAGAGCCCCCACCACCATCGCCACCCCTCTGTTCAGTATGCTGTTTCGTGATCTCAGCAGTGACCATAAGTCACCATCTGCTACACCACAAATATACACTCAGATTCTAGCAGAAGCCCGATTAATAACCATGCCTGTTTTTAGTCTTATACTAAAAACATGATTTTTATTGAAAAAAAAAAAAACTTAATCCCTTGAAAATATTTGAGAGAACCAAAAAAAAAAAAAAGGTAATTTCAAGTATTTTAATTCCAAGAATTGTTTTTTTCTTTTTTTGTTACAAGTATTCAAATGTGCCATATAATCAGCCATAATATGCACCAAAGTATTTTCTGGTGCACAAAAGACCCCAAGAACAGGATAAAACCACCATAAGTTTACAGTAAACTAAAGTGACTTTCACAACATAAGCTAGACTTTCTCCCAGGGGGCAAACATGTAACAAATGACCCAACAGATGCACCCATGACATGGGTTTTGAGCATTGCTGCTGATACTTCCAGTTCACATGGCATGGTTCCACATCATGTGAGGCCTCTTCAGCCAGATTGCTGCTATGGTTTTATTGCAGCCTTGATTAGGTACATGTGACTGACTGGAAACCCCTGCTGGCAACAAGTTAGCGGTTGGAGAAAGGCAGAGATCTTCCAGAGCTCTGGATTGTAACAAGATGCAGTCACAAAGTAAAAGGCGTTCACTGGGAATTTGATTCCTCGGGCCATAATGAGCAAGGCTAGCCCAACTCACCTCAATTCACACATCAACAACAGTGTTTGTGTAGTAGAAAAAAGGCATTTTCATTTTCTCGGGCAGCCTCAACTACCTCACAGAAGAAAAATGCCTGTCCTGCTTCAGTTACCACAGAAAAACCAGCCAAGTTGGGTTGGCAAGAGAAAATATTGGGGTCTTTTACAGACAAAAATTCTAAGTGGGGGTAAATGGAAATATGACCATTTTCCTGACATAAAAGCATAACACATCAAGACTAACTGGTGGTGTTTTCAAGAATAGTTTGGACTCCCCACCGCCCCACTTTTTCTGCCTTTGGATTGTTTTTTCAAGGGATGGGGGCAAGAGCTGGAAAGACACGCAGTCCTGATTTGTATCAGTTTTGATGCCAACATAAATTAGTTGGCCAATTTTTCTCTTCCTGTTTCAGGGATCACTGCATACTAAGACATTAGACATTTACCACATCAGAAAACCATTTAGAGTTTCAGAGTGGGAGAGCCAGGGAAGGTAGGGAGGCTAAAATTAATATGTCTTCCTAAAACAATAAAACACGACTGCTGCATTCTTGGAAATGAAATTGAGTCAAGGGGCTGAGATGCCACATGACTCTTGTGTGGTCCCAACTTCTCCCTCTTTTTTTCTGTCTCTCTCCTGGTTCTTCCTGATTCCCTCACATTCTCTCTCCCCTATTTTGTGGCTCTAAGCCTGTGGAGCTGGCGTAGGCCCTTCCTTTTTACACACCCCAGCGGGGCTTTATAAAGGCTGGGCCGGAGGTCTCGGCAGCCACACACACTCACTGCCTGTGCCTCTGCCTTTTGGTCTTGCTGCAGCTGGTTGTGTCATCCTCTCCAGCCTTCAGGTTGCCTGGATAAAAGATGCAAATGGCATATTGCAGTGCCACAAGTCTTCAGATTATCCTACTGGGCCCCATTCTGATGGCTGTGGGCCTGGCCACTATGAACAACCAAGGTGAGAAGACAATGAAAATGGGACATAATTAGTACTGTACTTTGTGGGCAGACTAATGTACATCAGCAGGTAACCTCAACCTGGAAACTCTGACTGTGTGAGCACAGACTGCTGAAGAGAACTTGACCTGCACTGATGCATGATCACATCTGAGGTTTGTGGATGGCATGGAAACTTTCTGCAGATGAGCAAAACCTTGTGGGAGGACATTTTTGCCTGTGTCAACCTGGCAATACAAACTGTGGATTTGGGTGTTTGTTTTTCCGTTGTTACAGTATTTATTTATTGATTTTTTTTTTCTAAAGGAAAGTTCCCCGTTTTTACTTTGCCACAAGATGAATGGACAGATTTTAAAGTTAAGTCATGTTGACACTGTAACGTGTGTTCATGTTGATTTAAAGGTGACATTTAAGTCAAAGTGGCAGTGAATGTTGAAAATAACAGTGTGCAATATTTATGTAGAAGATTTGTGAATTTATTCTTTGCTGTCAGTTATTTTTGTGTGTGTTTGTTTTGGATATGTCCACAACGTTCAGGCGCAACTTTCAACTCTAGTCTGTGTATTTGTTTTATTGGATCAGTGCTACATGAACTTGAGAAGGAGCCATCCTACTGGGACGCACAAGCAAAGGCAGCACTGGAAGCTGCACTGAAACTCCGTCCTCAAGAGCACCGAGCCAAGAACCTCATCCTTTTTCTTGGTGATGGTAGGTTCTGAGTTCAGCTTGATTTAAGTGAGTGCTAAAGCAACACCTTTCCTCATTACTGGTGCAGACAGTGGGACAACTGTAAATGTAGTAAACATTTACATGTACAGTATAGATATTACTTAAGTAAGCAAAACTATTTATGTGGCACTTAAGATAAAAATCACAAAGTGCTTTGACAAAACAAATTAGCAAAAGCACAAAACAAATTAAAGCAAATGCAGATTCAAAAAGATGAGATTCCATGTGGCCTTAAAGTAAGCCACCGAGTCCACTGATCTGAGAGCTTGAGGAAAGGAGTTCCAGAGTCTTGGAGCCACAGAAGAAATGGTTCCGTCTCCTTTCATTTTCAGTTTTGTCTGGGGGACAATCAGCAGGTCTTGATCACAGGACCTCAAAGCCCTGATAGGGGTGAAGGGATGTAAAAGTTCCAAGATGTAAATTGATGTCTGTCTATGCAGAGCTTGCCAAGTCAAAACCAAAACCTTGAAATCCACCCGATACTGAACTGGGAGCCAATGAAGTTGCATTAGAAGTGGAGTTATATGACAACATTTTGAAGACCCAGTCAGGAGTCTAGCGGCAGCTTTCTGTACATATTGCAACCGGTCTAGGGAGGTTTTGGTTAAATAAGTGTACAGCGCAATACAAACTTGAAGGCGAGACAAAACAAAAGCATGAATTAAGATTTCCATTTCTGGACGAGAAATAGTACAGCAAGGCTTGGTGATATTTTGCAGATAGAAACAGGAACGAACCAGAGACTTTACATGATTTTCCAGAGTAAAACCTGACTTGAAGGTTATCCTTCTTAAATAGTAAGACTTCAAAAAATAGTGTGGAACAACAAAATTGGCGGTTAATTTAAGATTCTGCTACATTAAAACAGCTAACAATTACAGAACCAATTTATAAGGGACCAAGATGGTGTGGAGGGCAGCCCAGTTGGGACCAGACAGTCGCAGTTTGACTCCCAGCCATTCCCACATGTTGTGGTGCCTCTGAGCAAGACACCTAATTTTTAATTGCTTCCCGGCACTCAATAACTTCCCACTGCTCCACCTGGGTGCATCTCAGTTGCGATGGGTTAAATACAATGAACCAATTTTGCCATTGTACCGGAACATACAATGATGACAACATATAGCACTTGTACTTATTGTTTTTATTAATTTATGCAACATAGGCTAGCCTGTTTCAAATGTTTCTGATGATGTTCAGTTTTTAGAAAACCTAGGTGCTTTTAATGTTGGTCACCTCTCAGTGGCGTAGGTACAAAAACAAGCTAGCCTCGAAGCTAATGCGGACAGGTGTTTTTAAATATATTGTTACACGAACATTCTGTTTAATTGTTACTTATAGTACAATTACGGTAATTTGGTCCTAGATAAATGCACTGGGATTTGCAAAACTAAATTAATTACATAATATGAGATCTAGTAGTTGAATACTAGAGCAACTTAAGTTAGCTAACTTTGTTGCAGTTGTTTTGTCAGAATACAATTCATCCATCCATTTATACATCCATTTTCTTTACCTGCTTTTCTTTTACGAGTCATAGGTAGCTGACGCATGTCTCCAGCAGTCAGAACACAATTAAAACTTGTGACTAATCAAAACATAAACAATACAACAGGTCAGGTATTTAGTTAGTTATGGTGCAAGTGTCAACAACCACAGCATATTGTGACTTCAAGACATCTAGGAGGACATACCACTTATCTTTTAAGTTTGCAGTGTAATCTCATGGTACTGCTATATCACTTTTACAAGCGATAAGCTTGCACCCGGTGATGGAAAAATGCGTCTGCTTTGAATTTAATAAGACAGTTCTAAAATTGCATGAGCCTAACTCAGAGCAGTTGCACAAGTAGGTTTTGAACCAGAACCAATTTGCTAATCTCCTTAAATGTATTGATTAGAATTTATTTTACTTTGAAAAATTTTTAAGACAATTTTATTACGTGCTATTAAATTATTTGGTGGAAGTCTTCATTGCTGACACATTGCTCCATTTAATGGTATCTTCATTTGTAATAAGTGTGGGAACAACAGCCCCATCAAAGTCTTGGCATAAATCTTGTGCTTTGCTTGTGCATCTCTCATCATTAAAGTATTAAAAAAAAAAAAAATCCCATGAAGTCTTCACTGCACCTATGCCATCTTTGTTGCGTGGTTGTCTTCTCTTTCATTCAATGCCTGAAACAGCAAGAGCCAGAGGGAGACAGTTTACCGGTACATCTGGATTAGATAAAAATTCTATAATGTTGTATTTACAGCTGGTGAGGCATTAGGAGAATCTGTTTAAAGGCAGAAAGATTAAAGAATTGTTTTCCACTTAACTTCAATATCTGTTTTACATTAAGCCTACTTAGTCACGTTTGTGGGTGGTCGGGGTTAAATTTTCTTAGTGCATCTCTCTCGTCTGTCTTGCCCAAAAGTCTGTCAATAATTTAATGGCTGTGATTTTTAAGTGAAATCTATCACAGCTGTTTTCTTCATCAAAGACTCCCAAAGCCATGGCACGGGCAAAATCCAAGAGTTAACATACATTTATTAATTGCTAAACATGTGATTCATTTTCCCTAGTGGACCGAGATCAGAAGCTAGGGGACGTAAATGAACTGAATGTCTGTTTTTGTCTTGACAGGAATGGGCGTGTCCACCGTTTCTGCTGCACGAATCCTGCGGGGTCAGATGGAAGGGGGCACTGGGGAAGAAACGTTGCTGGCCATGGACACCTTTCCATATGTGGCCCTCTCCAAGGTGACTTTTAAATCTCAAATTTAAACAGAGTTGATGTAGTGTGGTAGTAGGTGTCATACCAAACCGTTCATAAATTCAACCTTTATTTAGACAGGTTAATCCCATTGAGCCTTGAGGATTCATTTGCAAGGGAGACCTGGAAATCAAGCTGAGTGACCAATCAGTTTCAGACTGAGCTTTTGATTATGGATGGGTAGACTGGTGGAAGACAGAATTTGTGAGGACTAAGGAACAAATTACTGTGATGACTGAGGCTTTACACATATATAAGGACCAACGGAGACCAAGACTCAGAATCAGTTTACAGTGTTTATTTACAAACTGAGAATAATGCAATCAGCCAGACTGGAACCATGAGGAGCAAAGAGGTGTTTAGAGACCTTGTAAGGTGATAATGATGTTGTAGATTTTCCTTACAATGACGCAAATAGTCCCAGGTGGAGGAGGTGCAGGTGTAAGGCAATTGGTAGGAAGGCGTTCTGGCAGCTGACGAGGTAGGCTACAGAGGAGCTTAAGATTCATAGAGGAGGATTCAGGAAAACAGGAGGACATTGAAGGTAACTCACTGGAGGCACTGGAAAAAAATACAAATCATTAATGTTTAGTTTAAAACATTAGTAGAAGGCAGGTAATGCTCTAGCACTGGCTGAATGTCTTCTGAGGCCTTTTCTGCTCCTCATGCTCATCAAGTCAAAGATTCTCAGGTGTAGCTAATTAAGATTAGATAAGATAATTAGAGTCTGACTGTGGGTGCAGGAGCTGGCAGAGCGAAACTCCCACACCTACAAAGGACATGAATGACAAGAAAATTGTAGAAGCGGGAAAATTTGTAGAAACCGTAAAATAAAAAATAAAAAACAAATAACACTGTGTTATGGGGTGCCATTTGTAAAGTTTCACAGTCAAAAATATCATCAACAGTTTGGTTTATTTAGCTTTTAATACGTTTTTTAATCATATTTTCACCATGTTATTCATACATTTATAAATGTCATAGTTCCCAACTTAATATTTAATTTCTAATATAAATATTTAGTTTGTAAACTAAATATTTAACTTGCAAGTTAAATATTTAGTTTACTAACTAAATATTTAATTTACCTACTGAGTATTTTGGTATGAATTAAGTATTTAGTTAACATACTAAACATTTTGGTGTAAATTAAATATTTAATTTATACCTAAATGTTTAGTTAGTAAACTATTATTGAGTTAGTAAACTAAATATTTAACTTGCAGGCTAAATATTTAGTTTGTAAACCAAATATTTATCTTGTAAAATAAATATTTAGTTGGGAACTATGACATTTATAAATGTATGAATAACATGGTGAAAATATGACTTGGGAAAAAAAAACTATTTTTTTTCTTATTAAAAGCTAGATAAACCAAAATGTTGATGATAATTTTTGACTGTGCAACTTTACAAACGGCACCCGATACTGTTCTAACTCTTGTTTGGAGCCCAATATTTAAATAACGATAGCTTTTCACCGTCACTCTCACTCAAAACCAAGCAAAGTTTATGTGTAGATTTTAGAAACATCTACCAGAATGAATGTATTGAATGCTAAACTGTTAAGCAAATGAAACTTTGGATGAATCTGTGGTTTATGTGGTTTATGGCCGCTTGGCAAATTACCACAGTGCAACACACAGTGAAAAGAAGAAGTTAGAGGAGAAAGACAGACAGATCATCTCAAGATGACTTCCCCAACTTAAAGATGAATGGTTGAGGAGGTTTTGAATGTGCTTTTTTTTTTTTTCTCTTTCTTTCCACTAACATGCTCCATCTTGTTTCAGATTACCCCCTTTGCAGCCTGAGGTCTTAAACCTCACAGTGAAAAAATACTTAAAAAGATTTGGTTAAACTCCATACTTTACCTAAATTGCTGACAAAAAAACTATAAACAGTGCACATTGATTTAGGGTCTCATGCAGCCTTCCGAGCAATCATAAGCCCTAAATTATTGTTACTTGAGTAACAAAAAGTTGAGTCTGTATTTATTATTTGTGGTATTTCTGTCCGAACCTATCTTTAGGACAGTCTTATACATTACTGTATTAAAAAAAAATACATGATGTTTTTTTAGTTAGCGAGACCTTAGAGATCCTTATCTGGGAGGATTGAACATCTTAACATAACTTGGCTTGTACTTTCCCCCCATCCTCATTTTTATTGTCATTGCAAACCAGTTTGACACACCAATGCTGTAAAATGGCACACCAGAGGCTTCAAATGCAAAACAATAGCGCACAAAATGTGTCCAAAAATTTTCTGTTTATTTTTATTGTCATGACTTCATACTTTAAGGTGAAATAGTTCCCCAGTTCTACTTATTAGGATTTATTAGGCTAGAATAATGATTAAATTCAACAGAAAATATGTGGGGGAAAAAAAAAATCAACCAAAGAAAAAGAAATGAAAATGAAAATGGCAATGTGTTTCGAAATAAATGGAGCCGATGAGACAAAGCATCGGAATATTTTGCTTGTATACTGTATTAACAAGAAACTGTAGTGTAAAGTGTATGTTTTAATATTTCCTTCATTCCATTTGAATTTTCCACACATTTTTTTTATTTGGGTGTTTAAAAACAAATCAAAGGGGAAGCAAAGTGTAGGACTAATCTGAGACTGAACCCACCATGTACTTATTATCAGTCTTATAATTATGTGTGTTTGTGTTTTCTTTCCACAGACCTACAGTGTGGATAAGCAGGTAGCAGACAGCGCCAGCACAGCTACAGCCTATCACTGTGGGGTGAAGGCCAATGCAAAAACAATAGGACTCAGTGCTAAAGCAGTGGCCTACGAGTGCAACACCACCTTTGGGAACGAGGTCTATTCAGTACTACGACGTGCCAAAGCACAGGGTAAGAACAAGTGACTGAGAGCAGAGGGCGTGCTGGGTAATTATGGAAAGTTCAACCAGTTGAAACTGCATTTTAAAGACATATAATGAGCATAAAATGTGTGGCGCTAAGGAATCATGATAAGGATGCGACTGCTATTATCTAACAAGGTTGAGTCAGATCTTCTGGACGGATTCTTCTATGTTGAAACGTTTCGTCTTTCATCCATGGACTTTGTCAGTCTGAGGTGCTGCAATAAACTCAGTCCTATAAATAGTGCCTTCTCATAGTGGATCAGCAGCCAAAACTATTTGTTCACATGCAAAAGGAGGACCATCATCCTGAAAGATGAAATGTTTCAACAACGAACCTGTCCAGAAGAATTGACTCAACCTTTATCTACCTGGATTATTGAGCATGCATGAGGTCATAGATTTATTTATGTGATCCTGCCTGTGGTGATAGTCATTTTCTTGCATGATCCACCTGGGCTTTAAGACATGTATTTTTCTGTGGCTCTGATGTGAGTGTGTCTATGGGTTGTCCAGGTAAATCAGTGGGAATAGTGACCACCACCCGTGTCCAGCATGCCTCTCCAGCTGCTGCCTACGCTCACTCTGTCAGCCGCAGCTGGTACAGTGACGCAGATATTCCATCCACCGCCCACGGACACGGATGTGTTGATATCGCCACACAACTGGTCACCAACTTTGACATTGACGTATGACAGAACAATTATCTTGGGGCACTTTTTTTTTTTTGCAACAAATGTATTTTCTAAATAACTGAATACACAACTGAATAAAAGTTTGTCTCCTTTAGCACCGTGTACTTTTATTACCTCTTTATGCTTATAAAGAGGGTTGCATTATTGCAGTATTACTCATTTCATTAAAACAAGACGTTTCTGAAGTAACGTAACCATTCAAGGACAGTTATGTTGAAAACAACTTTAAAACACACCACTAAACTATATAAAGCTTTAACTTTATATTTTTTCCTCTGTTATAATCCAATATTTCTAATATTATGAAATGCTCTGTGTTATTATTTTTATGCATAAGTAGTTATACTTCAGAGTGTTCGCAACACACTAGTAAATAATTTATGGCAATTTGTTGTCTTACAAAAAATAAATAAATGAAAATAGCA
Organism: Hypsolebias antenori; assembly: GCA_031762315.1. Taxonomy (NCBI): domain Eukaryota; kingdom Metazoa; phylum Chordata; class Actinopteri; order Cyprinodontiformes; family Rivulidae; genus Hypsolebias; species Hypsolebias antenori. The sequence continues at coordinate 14,830,506 of JARVGS010000979.1, read as the reverse complement.
CCAAATCATGCTGATTGTGATTTTAGTGTAATGTCTAATGCATTACATAAAAAAAGCCTTTTATGAAATACATATACTATAATATTCAAGTGGTGAGTTATCAAATCTGTTATATAAATATATATGACATGCAATCAAACAAATCACAGAAGTTTACTTAATACAGAATTGCAGACGTGATTGTAATTAACCTGATTATAGTTTACTAGAAGCAGCCTTTTCATTTCACAGTGCAGTCTGCAGTTCAGGCCTTTTTTTAACCCACTACATTCAATGGACCCAAAAGTAGCACACCTAGAGCAAACCCTTACACATGTCTTGGAGAAAAAAAAATCAATGGCACTTTTCTCTTTATATTCACCTTTTCTTTCAAGTTAATTTTCTTCTTAGAAATCATATGTAATCTTTCATTGCAGGCAGAAAAAAAAAAAACTATGCCAATATTGTATGATGTCTTTCTAAGGTGATTCTGGGAGGAGGTAGGATGTACATGACACCCAA
>JARVGS010000979.1:14758838-14770120 GCA_031762315.1 Hypsolebias antenori | reverse complement strand
GGGGGGGGGGGGGGGGGGGCCGGGCTGAAACTTAAACTGCCAGCAGATATGTACAGAGGCATATAGCCTTCTTTTATCGGAACAGCAAGTGAGCTACAGATTCTAATCTGAGAACTTGCTTTAATTGTATCTTCTGCTCACTCGCCTCATTTTAAATTTGCATTTTGAAGTTTTTGAAAGTGAGAAACTGCAGGGGTTTGAAGAAAAAGCAAGTGGATTAAAAAAAAAAAAAAAAAAAAAAACCTATGATAATCCTTTAAGAAAAACAAGAAACTCCATGATCCTCTGTGCTACTTTTTCCAGGGATAAATTTCCAGGCATCAAAGTGTATAGCCATGATGTTTTTCATCTTCTTTACATGCTAAGCTCTGAGAACAGAAGCTCTGGCAGCACTTGTGTCAAAACTACCGGTAAAAATGAGGCTTCTTAAAAAAAAAAGAGAGAGAAACTCGAAAATGCATTATCTGAATTTACCTGGAGAGCGTTCAGCTGAGAAATGACTCTAACCCGACATATTGTCGGCTTTGTAGCTCAACACGTCATTTTAAAAATCACGTTCCACTGAGGGTGTCTGGCTTTGATAGAACCATCCAACCGGGCAAATACTGCTCTCAGAAAATTGTGCAAACGATTTCTTTGGATTGAGATTGTGGCTGTATTGTCTCCACCCCCACCACCTTCTTACTCCTTCACTCCTTTCCTTTCTCACTGCACAAAACGCTAATCTGTGACAAACGCTCGCATCGGCCCTAAACAAAAGTGCTTTTATTGTTTTTAAAAGTGTGCAAATGAACAAACAAGGTGAAAGCCAACATCCTTGGAGGACGACACGCTAAGTTGGACACCATGCTTTCTTGACTCATCTAACCCTACTTTACTAATTATTAAAGGTTCCAAATATTGAATCTTTTGTTCTTTCGGCTTACGGTATTTTGAAACTAAATTTGCCTACCACGAGTGGGAGAGACGTTTACAGAGAGCCCCAGGGCTAAAACATCCTTTATTGTGAAGCTCCATTTCCTTGTCTGATTCCAGCAAATGGGACAAGATGATGTCCATGCCAGCCGATGCCTTTGATTTTTTTTTTTTAAAGCATATCCCACTACTTTCACATTGCTTTATTGATTGTCGACAGACCTCATTTTGTTCCTCTGCTTCCACAAAGCTCTATTTGTAATGCGATCACCCAGATGAGGATGGCAGAGATGGACAGACACTAATCCCTTCTTTCTCCCTGTCTCAAGCATCACCTCCAATGAATGTTTTCATTTATATGTTTTTGCTTTGTTCCTGTGAGGACCAGCTTTGTCAAGTTTTATCATTGCCCAAGGCACCATAGGTCAGGGTATAATCCACACTTAGGAGTTCATTTCTGTGTTCAGCAATCTCCCCGTTGATTTATTGCAAAAGGGTTAAATGACACTAAGCACACTCTACAGAAGTAGTCTGGTCTGTCCGCTGTTGATTTTCTGTTCATTCTCAAACCTTTCTGGCTGGACGCTTAACGTTACATGTACTCTCGAGCTCTGAGGACTTGACACATTCCTCTATGTTGAACAACGCAACGCAGCAGTGCAGAGTTGGAAGCATCTGCCTTGTCACTCCACCCAGATGGCTGCAGAAAGAATGTAAATTGGTTCATTAACCTTACAGTGCTTTAACCAGTGGGCCATGCAAAGGGCTCATTCGATCGGGGCTTACTTTAATTTTATTAATGTCATTTAATAACATCAGGAAACTTTTGCTAATGGCCCGAGGTGGTTTTCTGTAGTGCTATCAAATGCTGTAGTAATTATACATGACATCCCTCTGATTAACGCTTCTGTGATTATTACACCATGTAAAAATCCCATTTACTCCCTTTAAAACACAGTTATCCATCTTCTCGGTTCCAAAACGTTTAGAAGAAACATTATCACAGCACTTGCCCTATCCTGACAAGTAGGCTTGGATATTTAGCGCCAGACAATAGAACGGCGCAAAGAAAAAGACGACGGGGGGGGGGGGGGACGGGGGGGGCGGTTAAAATTTGAAAGGGATCTGCATTTTCATGTGGCGTTTCCCCCAGTGCGTGCAGAGTGTGTGAAAAATTGGTTTGTTGTGAGTATCTGTGTGTGAGCTGCCAGCAATGAGGGCTTGCACCTGGAGCAGGGAGGAGCAAGAGAGGGGCCAAGGGTCACCTCATGGGATAAACAGGATTGGAGTTCACCCTTTTCCTAAGGAGGCCAGACGGCCCCCGCGGCTGCATCGCACAAGCAAGCCTTTCACGCCCCTTCCTTCCTTTTCCCTTCTCTCCTTCCTCTCCTGGTCACCTCTTTTTCTTTTCTCCTTTGGAAAGACACAGTAATCCATAACCCACTCAACTATCAGCGGCTCAATTATCCCTCCGGTTCCCCTATTTTCTCCCCTCGGATGAAGATTCAAAAACAATTAACCTCTTCACGGCTGGGGACTTTTCCTAGGAAAGGGCATGGTTGTAATTGAATGACTCCACCATTTACATTCCTGACCATGACTTCACTCCTTCACGCATAAATCTGGTTACCAAAATCCTAATCTGTGGCTTTGTGGGTTGTTCTGTTATTATCATGGCTTGTGTATTATCAAGCTTTGAAGACAGTTTTACTTCATGCAGGAATTAACCACATAAATTGGTGTTAACATTTTCAAAAGATGCTGGCGACCTAAATCTTAATAAATTGTTTATTTCTGGACCACACGGTCAAGTATATGGGATGCTATGGAGGACAAACCCACTGTGTGAGCAAAACAGAAGCCAGTAAAGGCTAGTAGACAGCAGTTTTCAGAAAATGGCACAACTAGACTACTTCACACCAAGTGTCTATAAGCCATAATGCATCCCCCACATCTTCAGCCTTCAATAAAATGTTCTCTTCTCCTTCGATACAGAGGGGCCTCCTATTCATCTCCAGGTAGAGAGTCTCAAAGTCTAGGAGGGAGGAACAGCTTGTTGCACCCATTGAGCTTTTTATTACTTCCCCTTCAAAGGGTGGTGGCAGGAGAAGAGACAAGCCCAAATCTCTTAGATGCCATGATGCCAAAAAACGTCAGAAAAACAAACATGTAGGGAGGATTTCAACTAGCGCTTCGTGCAGATTTTGCCACCGCTCTGTCATCAAAACATCCTATTTGAGCAGATTACTTTGTTGTCAATGCACAGCAAGAGCCCGTCCAGCTGTTAAGGGATAATCCTCAAAACAAACAAGTTTATCAAAAATGGACACATTTGAGAAAAACAACTGGCAGCGCACCAAAAAAAAAAAAAAATCACCTTCTTCAACTAGAAACAGCAAAATGTCTAACAAAAGACTCCACCCGGCCATTTTATATAAGACAAGCTTAGCTGAATGTGTAGCTATAGCCCGGCAGGAACAAGATGATGTAATGCACGACCAACATGCATCGTGAAAAACAAAGAGACGTAGAAAACGACAAAAAATGTTGAGTAATTTGGCAACAAAAATGAAAAATATTTGCAACTTTCAACCTAATCTTTAAGCAGATACGAAATACCTTCAAATGACACAACTTGAAGGCGCCCGCTGTAAGAGCTAAAGAACGTCAAGAACAAAGCCTCCGCGAAAAGACGAAATAATCAAAAAGTAATAATAATAATACCGTTTTTGAAATTTAAACAACGTATTTTGATAAAATCATCATAAACGTGTCTGTTCTTTGTGAACAAGATGAAGATTTAAACTGCTTATTGCCACACGGAAAGAAGCTAAAAGCAAGAAAATATTAAAAATAAAAGCCTCCTGCGGAAAACATTTGGGGAAAAAGCAATACAGCCTAAATAATCTAGAAAGAGCCACATAGAAGAGCACAAGAGGAGTTATGATCATGTAGATGCTCGTCTACACAGCCATCTTGTGAACACACACATACTCAAGAGAACCCAGAAGAAGTCTTTGATGTTTCCTCATAGGAGTGTGTATGTACTGCAGCTCTGTGAGTCACCCATTCTCATCCAAGATCCAGCAACATCAGCACAGTAGCAATGAAACTGCAACCATCGCACCATGCTAAGACACACTTACAAACAATATTGCGTGTCTTGATGGGAGTTGAAGAGTGGTACAAAAGAAAAACAGACACATGGATAGGACGGGGACCAATATATATATATATACTGTAGATATAAAAAAAGAGAAGATGGAAACCTTAAAACAACTGGCTGTGCTTCAGACAGACTCCAACTTCTCTTGATCATCATGTCTAGCCTTCAGGTGTCTGGGGTCGGCCAAGTGTAGGAGCTAGTTAGGTTGAGGGGGCGGTGGGAGGATGGGGTGGGTGAGTGGAGATAACACAGCAGCCAGACAAAGAGGGAATAAGAGTGCTGCCTACATACCACCAGCATCAAGGAAGAGAGGGTGGGAGTCAAGGGAGGGAGCGACAAGAAGAAAAAGAGGAGGCTTATAAAAATTTGATTAGACAATCCTTCGCCGAAGTGACTTTCTGTGTCGGTTTGCTTTTCTTTCTTTCCCCCTCCTCCTCTCTCATCTTTCCTGTTCCCCTCCTTCCTCCAGACTGCTGCCTTAGAGAACAGGGCAGACAGATTTTATAGGTCCTAATTAAAGCCATCTGAAGCCTTTCAAAACATCAAATGGCCTCGGTCCCCCCAGTCTTTTTTTTTTTTTGTTTTGTTTTTCCGCCTTCGATTGTGTGGAAAGCATGGAAAAATCAGAGAGCACCTCTTTTTTTGTTGTTTGTTTGACTCAAAATGTACATAAATGTTGTATCCTTTGCAAGCTCCTCCTTAGAACCCCCACCTACATTCATAATTCCCAATCAATAGCAATAGAAACTGAGTGACATGACCTCAGAAAAGTGGTCATAAATTTTAGTGGCCCACCTGTTTTGTGCATTAAATAATTGGAAAGCATTTTAAAGAAACCGTTTTGAAGCTGCCTTATGGCGGGTATAGAAGTGAAGTGCGCTTCAAGCACTCCATTCATTTCTCCTGTCAACCCCCCCTAATTGTCCTCGTTGAGCCATGTGGACCGGTTGCACAGCCTGTCTGACTGGGGTCAACGGGTTTAGCGTGTGCTTTTTTATCTATATTTCATCCTATGGCGCTGCGCGCAGACAGCCACACGTTCACAATGAGAACATTCAGAGGCGCACAAAGAATGTCGACAGAGCGCAGCTTCTTTCCAGACTCTCACTCGACTACAAATAGGTTTGAGCAGGTTTTTTTTTTTTTTTTTTTAAAAAGGGGTTTGAAGTGTTTAAATATCCTTTAAATGGTTACAAAATAAATAAATAAATAAAAATAAAAACGGAGCGCATTCCGCGCAAAAAGTGCCCCCGCGCAGTCATGCGCTTAATGAGTTCAGTTGCAATTTAACATAAAAATCAATGTTTTTAAAATAGAAAACGTATAAAATAAAGAGAGAAAAAAAACGTGTAAGATCGATACTTACTGTTGATTTAAGTAACTTCTGGGCGTTTATTGTCTCGCCCCTGGCTGCGTCTCTCTGTTTGGACCCAGAGTACAAGTGTCTTCCGGCAGGGACGCGCGGAGCTCGTGTGGAATAACACCTGGCCAGTGGTGAGGAGGGACAGACAGTGGACGTCCGATTCCGCCGATGTCAGGTCTTCAGTGATGACTGCACTCGCCGGGGATTGAGCGTTGAGAGGACGAGGGAGCGCACAGAGAGGCGTCATGTGAGCCGGGGAGACGCGCGCCATTGGCCAGCCGGGGAGAAGTGTGATAAGGCGCCTGCGTGCGCCATTGGCCCAGGACGGACGCGGAGGCGCCTCCTCACCAGCCTGTGCACAAGAATGTGAGTGCGCCTCAGTGTTCATAATTTTCACTGGGGGGTGGGGGTGTTGGTTGCAGATGGGGGCATAAGTAGGAAACTGCTACCGAGATGTTGTGTTCTTTTTTGTGTTCTTTTGTTTTTGGTTGTCGAGGAGTGGAGATAGAACACCCCATCCCCCATTGGACTGAGAGGGTCCACACGTCAAGTTTAGCACGGCTGACCTTGAGCATCAAATCACTCTTTCAGCAAATTGTGACTTTGAAGATTCTGTCTTCATAACAAAAGAGGCAACGTCGCAGCAAAGAGTGGGTCTTCCAAACATCATCTGCACTAAATGGAGACTTGTCAGCCCCTCCATCTTTCCATGAAAATAGCCAGCTTTAGATTTTCCATTGCTCTGTTTTAACTTGCTCTGGTAAGTTTTAGTGTTTATGACGAGATATAGCCTCGTGAACTCCACACGCAATCATGTGTGTCTAATTTTACAGAAATGTAACCAAGAAACATTAAGAAGAAAACTGACATAAAGGTTAGACTTTAATTTGCTAAATAAAACTATTTTCTGTTTATATATATACTGTAGCTATATGATATATATATATACCAGTTAAAAAGATAAACCAGATGTTTTAAAATAATGTCAGAAACATTTAGTAGTTCATTGTGACACATTTCCACACACACTTTATGAAAAGGTTATTGAACTTTAGGTTGAAAAGACCCACTCCACTCCAGTTATTACAATAAATGATTTATCCATGAAAAGTTCAAGGTAATTCATTATTCAATAGACACAGAGTTCATTAAAATAGTCGAATGTAACCTGTAGGTATTGAGGTAACAATCATAAGCCCAGCCTGTTTCATATTCTCTTTGAAATTTAAAGCATTTGCATATGTTCCTCCTATTTGTGCTGCTCAAATTTCTTTTTATTCCCGCACTGATTCTTTACACAGTTGGACTTCACAGAGGGTAAAGACACATAAAAGAGCATCCTTCCATGTGTCTCGCTGTGGTTGTATGGAAACGCTGAAACTCCAGGTTTTGCATGGGTGGGAAATAGAGCGCATGTAATCTGAAGCACGCATCTTCCCTTGCTCAGGCTGCAGCGTTAAATCGATATTCTGCAAAGCTTTCCCTTGTTTTCACATTTACTTGACTGCTGCCGTAATGTGCCACGAGGGTCGAGCAGCCTCTCCTTGATTTTTGTGGCACTTGCATGCCCTCCCACCCCGCATTCACCCCCCCAGCTCTGTCCTCCCCGTTCCTTCTCCTCCACCTCTTCCTTCACTTCATTTCCCTTCACTCCATGGCAGACGCCCTCGTTTGGATGGCTCCAAGGCGATGCTCCTGTTTCGTTTGTCTCCTGATTTACAGGAGGTGGCAGGAATAAGGCGCGGCGTTATCTCAGCACAAACCATTATCTCCACTTTGCTCCTCCAACACCATGAAATTGTGATTATTAGTTACTTAAGGAGCGGATTCAAGGATTTTGAGGCTTGCTGCTTCACTTAAAGAACATGAAGTATGTTGCACAACACATCACACGTGCACATCTTTAACATTTCTCAAACAAAGAATATTCCCTCTTTTCCCGTCCCTTGTGAGCACCATCACTGTCCATCACCTTGGAGAGTAAAGCTAATGGTATTATGATTGGCCTGGACATGTGACAGCAGCATGTTTCACTATAACAAGCAGTCTATCATTTCCTTTTCAAGATTTAAAAGCTCATTGTGCATTCTGGTGTACAAAGATACGTTTTTACGCTTTCACACACACACTCGCTAGCACCCTACAGTTACGAAAGCCAAACCCTGCCTCTGCAAAATGGGTCATACACTGCAGTCACTTTATTCCATCAAATGCATTGTGCTTGTGCGAGTGCAAGACATGCAAATGTGTAATTAAACATCAAAAGCAAAACTCTGGTGTTCGAACACGCAAGTCTTTTCTGAACCAGGACTCGAGCAAGTCGAGCCGTTGAGTGTTTTCAGCAGCTTGTATGATTTAGTTTGCACGTAAAGCCAAAATGTCACTCTTTCCCTAATACCTTCAAACAGTCAAGAGGAAGGTGCTCTCCCTCTAAAATACACTCCAGTGGCATCAATTTTTTTTATTCCACTGCAGTGCCCTGTTTGCTCGACACGATAGAGGGTTCAGCAAATTTTTGAATGTATAGGATTTTCTCCAAAGACAGAAAATAAAAGCACCAACCTTTGGTTCATGTACTTTGTACAAAGATCTGCTGTCAGGCTAAGAGAGACACACAGACGCACACACTTGCAGATATTTAACCACTGTGTAATGAATTTGAGCTGTAGGGTTCAAAGCCTTGCCAATCAAAGAGGGAGCTCTGTGCTGCCGTATTATAGACCCATCGCTGTGCGAGCTAATCTGTGATGTGCTCCAGCCCTATATTTAGACCAGTGCTTTGTGAACACTTAGCATAATTTGCTGAGCCGACAGAAACCTTTCGAAGCCCTTAACCTCATCTTTTTCAAACTCATTTTGCTGTTCTTCAGCTGTGCATTCCAAAACACCTGTTCTCATCTGTGTTCTCCTCAGCAGCTCTGAGAACCAGTCGTTTATTTGCGAATCTTGATGGTGGTGAGGTGCTCAGATCACAACTGTTAATGTAGACAGGCAACTGCTGATTGTCTAAGTTGCTCATTAAGGGATTTTTTGGGGGGTGGGATGGGGGGTGGATATATTTCTCCCATTTCCATCATACCATAACCTAAAAATACAGCGCAAAAACGAAGCTCATAAAACTCCCGAGGAAGAAAATCAGTAATACACCTGGTTATCATTTATCTACATTTATTACTATTCAGGGAAGTAAAGCTAATGCTAGTTTGCATGTAGATGTGTATGTACATGTGCATATGCTCTGATCAGGTCTAGGTTGGACAGTGAGGGTTGGTCATACCAAAAGCTTTTACCATCTGCTGTGTGGCCTGCACAGGCATGCACGTTTACACACAACCGCAAAGACAAAACTGTCTGGTTAAAAAGCTTGTCCCTTAAGCGTTTTATTCTGTATGCTTTGGCCTCAGAAACAAGCCACACCGGGGGCCTGTGTGGCATCTGCCTCCCTGCTCCTGAAGCCAAGGCATGGGGCCGAGGGAAGGGCCTGAGGCCGAGATAAGCTCTTTCTCCCCCGGTCACCGCTACGCCGTGGGGACCGGAGAGGCCTGGAGCCTCAGCTGAGCATCACTGATAGTATCCACAGGAGTGTACATGTGTGTGCCGTTGGAGCGTTCACGGGTGCACACGCTTTTGCACATTTGACGTACAAGGCAAATGTCACAGCTAAGACAAAACAAAATGCCTGTCCCCAAAGTATTAAAAGTTCTGCAGTATAGTGCCAAATGTTCACAGAAGTGTGCAAATTTGTTTCCTCTTGAGAAGTGCTTTAGCTCTCAGGAATTTGCACAAAATCAAAATGGACAACAACACAAATAATGGCTTTTTACTGAAATGGCTTTGAAAAACGAAGATGTCAACTATGGCATCTTACCTAAGCATTTAACGTAGATCTCACAGCTTTTAAAATTGCAGCAACTAATGGTAAACTATACTGGTAAGCACTATAACTGAGCAGATCAAGGGCAATGATCCAATTTGCACATTGCTAACTATGTAGTACAAAACATAAAAAAATGTTATGAAAAGACAAAGCATGTAAAATGTGTGGTACATTGCATTAGTGCATCTGACAATGACATCAGTGAATGTGGCTTTCACAATGTTGCCCACTGTATTAAATCTTGGAGGTTGTTTTTTTTTCTTTCTTTCTTTTCTTCACACTCATTTACAACGTTAGATTAATTTGACTGCAAGCAGCAAATCAATCTGTTCTTGTTCACTCTGTCTAATTTATTGTTTATTTAACTTGAGTGTAATCTAGTCCTTTGTTAAATGGCAGGAAAAAAATCTGTCTTTGTTCAGTAGCACTGACCTTATCAGTTCAACTTGTCATACTGGGATAGTCAATTACTCATCATGTTGAGAGTCACATCACCTAATGAGGCAGGGAAGCACATTCAGTTCATTTTAGGCATTTTTAATTTGTGATGACGTTTGAAGTAAATTCAGATGACATAAAAATCTGGGGGGAAAGCAGCAACCCTTCATAAACAGAAATTTGAATGCATTAATCATTCTATTATTGTATTATGGTTCTATAGGAACTGGGTGGAGGTCTTGTGCAACATATATTTTATCTAATGGAAGCTGTAATGATAAACCATCTGTTTGATGGGTTGTGGGTATTATTTAACCCCCAGTAAATTATTACCACATTAATTTAAAAAAAAGAGTGCCGGACAATTAATCACATAGCTTGAATTTAAACCATGCTGCAGGGATCAGAAGCAACAGCTTTATATTTTATATTCAGGAAGAGATCAGTTCAATACTTTTACAAATATCTGACACATTGAAAATACTTGTATTTAGAAAAAAAGTTGTCTATAGAAGTAGGCAGTAAAATGTATACAATTGGTTTTAAATAGCAACAACACTAACAACACCAGTGGTGTTTTATATGCGGAGCTGTTTAGTAAACTTTGGGATCCTATTGCACCAGCATTATTCCCTATATGGTTTATGTCTCTGTGGCAATCACATTAATTAATTTTTTGCCACGCTCATTATTTTTTGTCATTTCGTAGCATCCAATGGGTCTGGGGAATCTAAGATGTTTATTTATATTGTCCTTGGTATGAATCAAGTCAAAGACGTTTTATATCATCCTTCATCCATGACACCTCATGTATTTTAAATGTAAAAGCCATCTAATATCACATGCTTAGATGGTGGAATTCCCCTTTTTTATGAATTTGATTTACCAAATGATGCAAAAGACAAGCCAGTGCATTAAAAGGAGATGCCACAGGTTCAGATAACATATGATATGTGTATGTATGATGTGTTGCGAGTGAGAGTGGACCCTTTGTTAGAAAGCTGGCTATGGAGTCATTCCCAATGAAATGCACTCTATTTATAGGACAAAAAGCTTTTTTATCAATGCATGATGGAATGCATTGTGTACTTTAAAGTGTTCTGTGCGGTCAATAAACGCTATCAGTATAGACCATGCATTTCCAAGACCCCCAACTGCTTTCATGAATGTGGCAAACATAAAGTTATTTTTAAACTACTCTAAACATCTAACACTTTATACATGTAATTATAAAGTATTGTTATGTTGAAACTGTCTGTTTTATTATTTTACTACGTATTTGAGCTCATTGGACTTGTTTGGTCTCACTGGACTTTCATAGATCAAAATACATTTTAACTTTGCCTCTACAGCTTAGCCTTGACTCTTTAATCAACATACTCAGGTCATTTGTGTCATAGGAATGAGACAATCAGAAGTACAGCACAGGTTGAACAACTGGGAGATAAGTTAGGGAGGCCAGACTGAGATGGTTTGGACATGTCCAGAGGAGGGACAGTGGGTATATTGGTAGAAGGATGTTA
>JARVGS010000979.1:14448298-14458648 GCA_031762315.1 Hypsolebias antenori | reverse complement strand
TTATACGGAGGTGCGACATGTTTATGGATTTTTCCAAATTATTGGACATAATTGGACAATGCGACTTATAGGGCGGAGCGAATTATAGGGCGGAAAATACGGTATTAGTATTTAATAAAAAGTAATAGTATTTGATGCTGATAATGATCCTGAGCCTGGTTCTGCTGGAGGTTTCTTCCTTATGGAGGGAGTTTTTCCTTTCCACTGTCGCCTTCATGCTTGCTCAAGATGAGAATTATGCAACAAAGTTAAGACTCAAAGCAGTCTGCTCCTCAGATAAATAATGTTATTACCCGGTAACTTACTTTTTATAAATGGATCTGTTCAGTGCCCTGAGATGACTTATGTTGTGACTTGGTGCTATATAAATTAACTGAAATGATAAATATAAGCATCTATAAAATAAAAAAACGACCAAAACTGCAGTTCTTTCACAAACACAGGAAGAGTTAGGACATTTTCTTACGTGTTTATTCAGAATAAAGATCTACTACGGGGGCTTGAAAAGAAGTAGCACTGCAGTAAATATTAGGGTTACCTTGCCTGTGGGCTGAGAGCTAAGCCCCACGACGTTCAGCTGCATGCCTGTCATCACTGCCAGGTGACTGAGAGAAAACAACGCAGCATCCAGGCACTGACTGCTCTTCCTTCGTGCTTCTACCACCATTGATGTGATCTCCGATTCACAACCCTGGATCAGGAAAAAAAAAAGTTTATTTTTAATTCAAGTCAGCATAAACAAACAGGTGGAATTAAAATTGATTTACTTCTGAGTTGATGGAAACGAACACAACAGTCTGCAACATCTGAAGGGTCAGTAAATAAATTAAAATGGTGGAAAAATCTTAAAAATCAGGGCTGAGAGGTGAAAATTGCCTGTTTAGGTGCCAAGACTTGGAAGGAATTTAGATTTTGTTTCCATATATTCATGTTCTGCGTGGGGCTCAAGGTTGAGAATTCCCTCAGCTTAACAGACAGGCCTCAAACAGCTCAGAGCTAAGACCTGTCAATCAACTCTGCATTTTAAAAAGCAAGCCCTTCTCCAAACTACTTCTAATTGTAACCATTTTGTCTGCTTAGATTTTGCCCTCCTTCCAAATAATAAAATAAACAAAAAAATTACCAAGAACCTCTGGCATCAAGTAATTGCAGAGCCTTTATCTGGTGAGCTGTAGGTGTTTACCTGAATAAGTATCTGGAAGAATCCTCCCATCTTCTTAACCTGGCTCTTGAGCTCTTCAGCCGTGGTGTAGAGCAAACCAGAAGATGGTTTGACATTAGCCAGCCAGTGCGTGGTAACAAACACTGCACTCTCTATGGCTGCTGTGGCCTTGATCAGCTCAGTCTGGGCTACAGAGTTACACACAAACACTGCAGAAGAAAATACACACATAAAATAAAAAGTCTGATAGAATGAACATGTTTTATGTGTAAAACCGTAAGATAGATATAACACAGGAGCAGTACTATCTAGCTTTTAGAGTCATCAATCAAAACTCACCGTTGTCCTGACCGTCATCATCCAGTCCGTCATACAGGTCGGAGATGGTTTGGACCGCCCTATAAACCCGATTCAGATCAGAGACCAGTTTATCTGCCAGGCTCTCTTCGGTCTCATTGCAGCTACGCAAACGACCCACTGACTGACCAACCAGCTCCTTGCAGATGCCAGGTACAGCTGGGTTTGTGGTGCCGTAATGGGTGGTGGGAGCATTGACCACACCCATCAACCCTAGGGTGAAGTCAGTGTGCACAGAAAAATGTTGATAACGCAGTCCAACTGTATATGTTTAACTTGCATAAACCAAGTTTAGTAGTGTTTAAGTAGCATAAGTTGTGTTTGTCAAAACTGGCCTAAGTTCAATAAGTGCAAGAGTTCATTTGTGTTAAGTTCCTTACCAGCAGACTGCGACGAGCTGCTAAGGCTCTGAATAGGATGGACACGGATCTCATAGAGACGTCCAGAGATCCTCTTACTCTTCAGAAGGCTCCTACTCCTGAAGTCCAACCAATCAGAAACTTTACAAACATGTTCATAGCCTTCTTAAACATTTACTTAAAGCTATTAAGCAGATTTTCAATATACAGTAGTCCCTCGTTTATTGTGGTGGATCTGTACCCTGAAGCCCCACGATAAGGGAAAACACTCTGAACGAGCACAGAATGTCATGATTTCAGCTCTCTGCCTCCTGCTCTCAGCCACCTGCAAGTGTTCTTGGTCACTCCCACTTCTCGGCTCTGCACGGAGAACAGCTGATCAGCTTCAGGAGGAAGCTTATCCTGCAGCGTGGGATGCACAGAGGTGCAGCGGGTGCTAAATTATTTTAAATAATTTATTTTAAATAAAAAATTCATGCCGATCGTGCAGCTCATCCATCAATCAGCCAACTGTGTGTCACAACCATGTCAAATCTTATTTTGAAAAACTGTGATAGGACGAGTACGCAAAAAACGAACCGCAAAGTAGCGAGGGACTACTGTAATTTAAGATCATTTTTTTTGTGCCATCTCCATCTTGCTGCACTGCAAATTGTTTATTTTTGAAGATAGACATTTGTCCACTATTATTTATATTCCACCATTGCTGTAAGAAGAGCACTGACAATCAGAGTGTATTTAATGTGTTTAAGGTAGGCAGGGCATTTTTGACAGACTTTAGTAAGAGTAATTAGATTAAGTGTTTTAACTTTGGTAAGAGTAATTAGATTAAGTGTTTTAACTTCGTGAGGGTTTACATTAAAACGTAAAAAGAGAGCAGCAGATAAACTAGAAGCTAGAAGCAAACCAAGAGAAGGTGAGTAGACAGCAGTGATTACACAGTTTGCACAATTTTAATGGAGTCAGAGGGAAAAGTGTGACAGGCCCACAGACTCTGTGCCGTGTTGTAATTGGCTGGCTCTGGTGGTTATTTGGGCACCAGCATGAGCTCTTGCCAAAAACAACAATAGTGGGAGAGGAAAAAGTTCGAGGTTCTGCATTTATAATAGGTGTGTGTGTGTACAATGTGTTTATGAGCTATGAACTTCATTCTTTTTCCAAACGTACTGCCTTGTCTTTTGTGGACATAAAATGAATAAACAAGGTGGAAAATATTCAGCAGGCAGCAATTTCATGAAAGGAGAGCGGATCGGCTCCGAGTCAAAAAATATGTGCCAGCTTGTAAATTGCACTGTGGGAAACTTGGAGGAACTTGTGCAAATAACCAAATTCTTTGAAACTGTACATTTTCCAAACATCTTTTTTTTTTTTAAACACATTGTGCAAACTATGTTTACCATAGGAGCACTGACAAAAACGCCAACTGACTCCTGAAGTTTGGAAATGCTATAAATTTAGGATGCTAAAATAGGAGCTGAAGGATAGCAAGATGAGCTGGATAATTACCTTCGGCGAGAAAAGGAGGTGGAAGCAGAGGAGGCCGATATATCTTGCTCCCACTCATCGTCGGGGTCATAAAACACGTCGTCATCTTTAGAGGTGGAATCCCCCTGCAGAAAGTAAAGTATTGCTGACAAGCCCAGTCGCACTTACTCAACTTAATGAGAAAAGCGCAGCAAAGTGAGGCAGCGCTCCTCTGTCAGGCGTAAAACAAGCCATTCAGGATTGTAAATAAGGTCAAACGGCAGGGAAATTGGCAATTAAGTGGAGGCGATGTCAGTTTGTGAACATGCAGAATGAGGAAGAGATGTTGGCTGTTTGCATGTTCTACTCAACAAACATTATGGATCATCTTACTAGAACACAGGGCAAATCAAATAAAGGTGTGCACAGCCTTTTATCCATTTTATAAATCACGATTATAATCTGTCAAAAATACCAACGAGATTAATTTGTGTATTCCATATTCCTAAAAGACAGGGTTGAGTAGAGCCAAGCAAGTACGTGAGCACCCAGGTGTGACGAGGCTAAATGTTTTGTGGTTGAATGAAGCTCGTTAGCACGTCTTAAATTAGCCACACCTTTGTATAAGCCGTGGTGTTCAAAGCGTGTGAAAAAAAGTAGCGGCTTATAGACCAGAAATTACGGTACTTACTTCTAACTTTATAGAAGTTTATATTTACACTACTGTTTATATTTTTTACTAGCCTTACTATATTACATATGTCACGTTACATTTATATCAATACGAAGGACTTCATACATACACTGTGTACATTCACTTTACCGTATGTTACTCTGTCACTTTACTACAAATGTCAATATCAGGACCTTCATAATTATAGATATATGTTTTATATTTATACTGCTATACTTACAATTTAGGATAGTATCATAGTTTTATTATTTCATTTTATGCTAATGTTTATTAAATGTTTAATGGTTATTGTTGCACCAGGGTAGTGAAATTTCAATCCTGTGTATGTCCCGTACATATTGCAGTTTTGACAATAAAAATTGACTTTGATTAACTTTACACCTCAGCTGCAAATCCAACAAAACCTGCTGCCATTACAACATTTAGAAATTAAAATTGATTCAAATCAAACCTGTTCAAGTTCCCTCATGGCCACCATGTTGTTCTGGAACTTGTCCAGGCTCCAGAAAGTTGTTATTCCCAGCTTTGTGTTTTGAACTCGTACTTGCTGACCCCCACAATCATGGTTTTCACTGACTGAGATTTCATGTCTACAACAGAGGAAAAAAATGACATGAAAATCTTAGTCCAAATATACATATGCTTGGAAGAAAAGAAAGAAAAAAAACTGCATTTAAAAAAAATAACTGGTTCTGCTGAAATCAGAAGTAAGAAAAGCCACAATGTAAATAATTCTTAAAATCAACACTTTAATTTTAAATAGATTAGTTGACTATTGTTACATTTGATGTTTTGCAAATGTCAACTTTTCCCGTTTGTCGTTCCCACCTGCTGAAGATCGTGTGTTTCTTTAGTTTAACACTGATTTTATTAGCCTCTTCAATCATCACAGACAGCTTCATGGCATCCCACTGTGGACAGGCTGAAACACAGAAAACATCGACAGCAATGATCTATACATTATGAGCCCTTGACTGTACATTGCTTTGCTAAATGTCCCTATAAGAACTTTTTAAACATTTTCCTAACCAAAAAATTATGCATCAATGGTATTTTTACATTTCAAAAACATTTTGAGCTTTATAATGCTAAAACTATTATTATTATTTAAAAATCTACTGAAGGAATATGAGCAAGGGAAAATATAAAAACAGTATATGCTACTTTGCATATGAAAACATGTAACGTGTGTATGCAGCATCAGAACTTTAAAAACCCTCACCATTTTGAGGAGCTTTGTTCTCCCTTAGAGCTCTTTTCTTCTGCATCTCCTCCAGCTCCTCGCTAATCTTCCTCTTTTCTGCCTCGAGGGCCTCAACAATCTTTGCTTGGCATACCCGACGTTCCTCCATAGCCTGCAATAAGTCATAGCAACATAATATTAAAAATCACCAGGTTGTTACATTCAGCGATGATCCAAGCTACTGTACGACTCAAAAAGAAATCTCTAAAGGCCTCTTGTTTAACACAAAACGAAGAGTCAGCATATGCAGGCCACTAAAGCTTGTTTCTATAAAGACAAATCACTAGAATGTGAGATGGTGTTGGTATTAGTGACAAATGTGCTCTGCTCCACCTCCTGGTCAAAAGAAAGATGCAAACTGACTGAAAGCTTAGTTAAAATTGTCAGGCTAGATCTCAGAATGTAGGAGTTACAGATGACTCCAACCCTGCAAAGTAAAAAAACACTACCGTACTTTTTGCCGTATAAGTCGCACCTTTTTGCTTTATTTGCATGCCCTGAGACTTATATGGCAAAACAACTTATTTATGTTTTTTACTCATATTTATAACCCAATTTTTAGCTAGATCTGATGATTTCATTCATTACGATGTGGAAATAATGAACACTACCATTTTCAGCCGCTAGAGGGCCCTCAATTAATATGCCAATAGTCACAATAGCCACTTTTACCTATTAATGAGACCCTTTGCTTGCCATGACAAGCCACCTTCATCTTGCTCCGGAACTCCTGGAGCAAATGTCAAATCAGCTGCATTTTGCCACGCCGCCCAGTCAAAATACAGCTGATTTGGCCATTAAAGTGCAATTATTAAGGAAAAGTTCAACTGAGACACACCTATGCTATAATGTCAAGCAAACAAATAATTATTTTAGGTGTTAATCTTGTTAAAATTTGACAAAATGCACAGCGAGACCTCCCTCTGCGTGCTTCTGCGAATCAATTTTTGAAATGAAGCTGATTTGACCATTAAAGTGCATTTATTGAGGAAAAGTTCAACAGAGACACACCTTTGCTATAATTTCATGCAAAAAAAAAGTTTTTAAATATTAATCTTGTTAAATTCTTGTTAAAGTCCTCCCGTGCATGCTCCCTTTAATATAGTTTTGCTGTATTATTCTAATAAAAACACCCACAAAAAAATTATGTACTGTAACTATATCACTGCAATGGTCATGATGTCTTGTTTTCTAATTGAAGTTATATTTTAATTATATCTGTGTAAAAATGTGGTCATTTACCTCATCATCAGTCAGAAGTAAAACAAGTATTTCTAATGTTTTACAAAGTGTAAGATGCTGATGATTTGTGAAGCAGAAATGTCATTTTGGTGCATGAGGGGGAACTCTTCATTGTTTTAAAGTACAATAATAAGAAATAAATAATAAGGAATGCTTAAAGACATCACATGAACTGAATACGTTAAATTATTTTTCAATAAAGAAAAGTCCACGAATTTTCTATCAGCCCAACCTGGGTTTCCATGTGTAGACGGAGGCGTGTCTTATGGGTGTCCACCTCCTTCTGCAGTTCCAGCTTGGCCAGTTTGAGCTCCTCCATCTGGTTGGTCACCCTCTGCTGATCCAACTCCTGCTGATGCTTCCGCTCATTTTCCTCAGTCTGAAAAGAATTGCATGTTAAACCAGAACTGATGACAGACACAGAAAAGTGCAGGTCTAAGGAGATGCAGAAGTTTGATGATCCTATAATGAGGCAGTACAGTAGTCATATATTTAATATAATGTAATAAAATTCCACTGGAGTGTTGTTGTTTTTTTTTTTTTTTTTAAATCCTTTTTCTAGAAACTGGTAACATACTGACCTCTAATGGCTGCAAATTCAGTGGAATAAAACAAAAGTTAACTGCCTACAATACAAAGTGCATGAAGAAAACTCCAAATGTCAGGAAAGAATCAAAGACAATTGTAAGAAATTTTTGTAAATGAGCATTTTTTAAATACAAATACAGTATAATATACCGTAAATAGGTTCAACTGTACCAGTTCTTTCTCCAGGGCTCGAATCCTATTTTCATAAAGAAATTTCTGGTCAGAAAGCTCTTTCTGAGCCACTTCCTTTGCCATCTGAATTCCCTGCATCATCTCCTCTTTTGCCTTTAACTGGGCTTCTTCAATTTCAGCCTCGAGTCTGAAAAAAGACCAAAAAAAGACAGTGATGAAAACTTGTTTTTTTTTTTTTTTAATAAATAACTTACAATCAAACTTTAAAAACAGGAAGTCTAAGAATCCCTGCAGAGCAGCATTAGCATTAATCTACATTATGAACACTTGAAAAAAATTACTTTGCTCTCTGAGCTGCCAGTAGCTCGTTTTTGGCAAACTCAAAGTCTTTCTGACCATCGCCTGCACTTGTCCAGCACGACACACGCTTTCCAGACTGCACCTCTGCTGGGTGATTAAAGCGGAAGTAGTGGTCCCCACCAAGGATAACCCTGTCACCCTGGACGCCAGTCAAAGAGAAGACATGAAACAGATTTATGAAACCATACGAGCATGCAGGCTGTGGAGTTTGATTTGCAACAAGTCATGCAAGATATTAAATTACACCATAATGAAAAGCAGCTAAACTTTTTGCTCACATGATGTAGGACAGTAGACTCAGAGATGAGGTTCCCATTTACAAATGTCTTGGCATTGTCCACAGGAGTGATGCTGACAGTATTGTGGATGTTGGATATGACACTTTTAAGGAAAAAAAAATACATTAGCAATATATTCAAATGTTTGCTGGTCACCAAAGAGTAAATATAATCTTTGTTTAGTTAAATACAGTAGTCCCTCGTTTATCGCGGGGGATCTGTACACTGAAACCCTGTGGCAAGTGAAAAACCGCAAAGTAGGAATAATAGTGCAAGTAGTATTTTATTTTAGCATTTGAATATGTATATATATATATAAATATTAAGGCATTTTAAACCCTTCCCACACTCTTGCAACATGTTTCTAAACTCTAAACGCTCTAAAAGAGCACAGAATGTCATGGTTTCAGCTCTGTGCCTCAGCTGCACTGAAGTATTTGGCAATAAAAAAATATCTTTTTTTAACGGTTTTTAACATTTTTTAAATGTAATCAATCCATGAACTCCATGTTTTTTTTTCTCTCTTCTTGATGTTGGAATGTTGTCAGGCAGGAGGTGAGAAAGAGACCGAAGCACACAACAGAACAGGCCAACATCTGCCTTCATTACTGCATACAAAGACAGCAGCGGAGTGATGGAGCTAAAACTCTAAAAAGATATGTACAACCATCTCTGTGGACCAGAACCCGTCCAGCAGCCATCTGATGGCCTGCAGTGCATTCCAACCCCTCATATTTAGCAGATTTTTAAAAAATTATTATTATTTATATTAACATACAAATAATTTGCACTATATTATCCTCTATAACACTCTAAAGAGCACAGAAAGTCATGATTTCAACTCTCTGCCCACTTCGCCATTACAGAGCGGAGATTAGCTGCGAGGAAGCTTCTCCTGCAGCTTGGGCTGCACACTGGTGCAGGAGGAAGCTGTTTCTGCAGCAGGTGCTAAATAATTTAAAATAATTCAGGTTAGATTTATTGTCATGCAAAAACAACACAAGGTCAACAATGTACCGGTAATGAAATGCTAAGGACGAGAAGAACTGTCACGACTCACAAAAAAAAAACAAAAAAACAAGCAATATCAAGCTATGCAGCAAAAATACTAAAATCATATTTAAAAATACTACGAACAAAGAAAAACATTTAAAAAAAATACTACTAACATATATTAAAAAAAAAAAAAAAACAAGGTGCCAAAAGTGAAAAAGAAGTACATCTGCAGTGTGATTCGGTTAGCAGCAAGGTTCTTTCAGCATCATGGTTCTGTTCTGTTAGCGGTGTTGTCCTGTTAGCAGCTTAGCACGTCTTGTTAGTACAATTTATTTAAATAAAAAT
Organism: Hypsolebias antenori; assembly: GCA_031762315.1. NCBI lineage: Eukaryota > Metazoa > Chordata > Actinopteri > Cyprinodontiformes > Rivulidae > Hypsolebias > Hypsolebias antenori. The sequence goes on along the minus strand of JARVGS010000979.1, from coordinate 14,449,428 downwards.
TCCATGCCGATCGTGCAGCTCATCCATCAATCAGCCAAACATGTGTCGTGCCCAATCTTACTTTGAAAAACCACGATGGAGCGAGCCCGAGATAAAAGAAACGTGAAGTAACGAGGGGCCGCTGTATTGTTTTCACACCCTGCTGAGATTTAATTCTCACCAGTGCTGGTCAGCAATGAGGGCTCCAGTGAGCTGGATGTCGTAGGTGGAGCCTGGTTTGAGCTTGCCTACTGTGGTTCTGCCCTCCTTGATCATGTAGAGGAGCATCTCAGACAGCTGAGGGTCCTCGTTCAGGTTCACCAGGTTGGGAAGACGGTTGTCCACTTTGAACGTGATGCCTGCTTTCTGATTAGACAAGAGCGAGAAGCCTTTACAGATATGGTCCTCTCCAGTACAGATTTAATAAACCAGGTGTTTCATTTGCACAAAGAGCAAATAAATCAACTGTGCACAATGAATAAAGAGCAGAGTAAAAAAAAAAATACCTGCAGTTCTTTGGTCTCTTCACGTTTACGGATTTCTGCTTGCTCGAGTTTTTCTCTCCAGGCCCTGCGCGAAAAGAAACCAAGACACAAAGTTTTAACTTTGTATTAGTATTTAGTATCCAAGACTAACCCCAGCCATAAAGCAAAGTGTCTAATTTAGGATTGTATTAGATGATCATAAATACACAGCAAGTAGTATTTGAATGTTCTCTGTGATGCTGACCGGTTGGCCTCAGCCATTTCTCTCTCTTGCTGAGAGAGTTTGTTTTTCAGGGCGGTGATCTCCTGCTGGAACAGTCGGACTCTCTCCGGCTCAACGCCCAGGGAGCTCATCTGGGCCGCTCGCAGTTTCTCCACCTCTGCCTTCAGCTCTAAACGGCACAAAGAGTAGGATCACGTTGCTTTTAAAGCCAACTTTAAACTGACTTTAAAGGTCTGTGAAGAAACACCTTTGAAAGAGGTCACAGAAAGTTTGAAGATGATTCACTGCAGGACATTGTCCTAACTGGAAGGAGGCTCATGCTGACCGCTGACGTAAGAAAAATCTACAGCAAGAGCGCCCCTTAGTGCTAAAAACGTCAAACAGCACCGAGACGATTTTATGAAAAATAATATGTGCATGACAGTTAGCCGCTATGTGCAACT
>JARVGS010000979.1:14383009-14396024 GCA_031762315.1 Hypsolebias antenori | reverse complement strand
CGTTGGGCCCGCTATTAGCTCCGCTCGTTAGCCTTAGCTCCGCTATTTGCTGCGCCCACCGTAACAAACAGAGCTGCAAAAGCTGCAGCAAACAACGCCGTTCACTCGACAACAACTTCCCCCAACTTGTCTCTGCCGCCCGTGGCATTAGCCCATGCGGCAGCTCGTGTCGTCCTCAGCTCCAGCTCATGTCTCCACGCACACACGGACGCCATAAGTCCGGAAAATCGTAAACCGCGGACGCCGTAAACCGGGGACTACCTGTACTTGTAAGTGAAGACATTCAAACAAAGTATTACAATAAATGCCAATTATGATGCCTTTTCTTTCATTCATTTTCCAGTTTACCCCTTCGACCACAACCTCGAAACTCAGGTCAGTATTTTTTCCTAAAAACGTGCAGTTTTAGATTTGCATATAATATTTACATGCAGATTCAAATATTATTAACTGCATCACTTGTTTTTTTTTTTTGTTTTTTTTTTTCACTTTGCTTTTTGGGTTATCCAGGAGAAATCAAGAGGTCAACCTCAATGTCCTTTGTTGATGGCAACCTTGGAACATGGCCCAAAGAGAAAAGGTTGGCAATGCTGTTAATGTGTGAGATGTAGGCATTTTACAGATTAAAACATGATTATTGTTCTCTCATCAAAATAAATAACAGCAGATTTAGTTATCGTTTTGCCTTGTTTTTCCATTAAGGTCTGGACCTTATGGAGTGTCATTTGACATCCCTTTTGACAAAGAGGCCTCTAGTCTGCCCCTGTTTTCCTCCACTCGTGGCATGGTCAGATCTGTCAGCACTGATGATGGTTCTGGTTTCAAGGTCCACCACATGCCTCGTGGAATGAAGCGTAACCTGTCCTTCCAGCCAGTGAATGGTCAGGGTGTTGGCATTGAGGAGGAAGGCTGCCCAGATATACTTGCAGGTATGGAGACAAACAAGCGACCATACCCCAACGGACATGGAAATGTCATAGGAACAGCTTCCTCCATGGACAAAGCACTCCACGTGGTTCACAGCCCAAATAGACCACCTGTAGAAGGTGTCAACAATGGTTTCTTCTTGCACTGTCAAAACCAAGAAGCTGGTGTTGGCAGATTGGACCCAGTGTCAGAGCTGGACTCTAAAGAACTTTTGAGCACCACAGACACCACAGAGGTTGACACCGGCGTCCACATCCGAACAGAGGACATGCTGGATGACGACTCCTCTCTTAAAGACTGTTCTGTGAACATGGAACTGGATGTGGACATGCCAAGTCCCAGTACTAACAGTCTGAGCAAATCCCCATGTGGAGTGAAAATGACCAGCTTTGCTGAACAGAAGACGAGGAAGCTCAGTCCATCAGCAGCCGATTCAGGCAGATGCAGCAGCAGCTCCATGAAGACAACTCCAGAGGGGTCTGAGTTCTGCCTTCCATTATCTGTCTCCTGGGCACCAACCCCCGAGCACAGCCCCATTCATCAACAAACTACATCACCCGCAAATGTTCAGGCATCTCCCAAATCTGTCCAGCTTCCACCTAATGACCCTGCTCAGGTCATGGCTACAGAAATGGTGCAGCTGAAGCTGAGGCTTGAGGAGAAAAGGAAAGCCATTGAAGCACAGAAGAAGAAAGTGGAAGCTGCTTTTACAAGGCATCGACAAAAGATGGGCCACTCAGCATTCCTAAATGTGGTAAAGCGAAAAGCTGACGGGGCTGCTAGTGGGGAGGATGTTGAGAAGACTGATGGAGAAGGAAAGTCAGAAAGCACAACAGTTAAATTTGGTAGAAGCAAGGCAGACACACCTGATGGAGCTGAGCAAAGCAGTACAACCACTTGTTGGAAAAAGCCACCAGGTGCTGGTGAGGAAGGTGTGCAAAGTCATGCTCAGCTGACAGAACTGGATCTCACAGAATATACACGCTCTATTGAAAAGCTCAACCATTCTTTAGCTTTCCTTCAAGCAGAAATGCAGCGATTATCTCAACAGCAGGAAGTGATCATGGCCATGAGGGAACAACAGCATCAGCAGGCATGGGTCATCCCCCCTCCGCATACAAACCCCTCGCCACAAAAACACACTAGAGCTGTCACTCGATCTTCAGGTCCCTCTTCTCCTGCAGACTCACCTTGTTCCACCCGTCGCTCCCCAACCAGTATCAAACGCAAATCTGCCTCTTTCCATTCACGGAATCCTCGCACCGCTCGTCCCACTGAGCTCAAGCTGGCCCCATACAGTCGAGTCTTAAAAGCTCCACAGTCTGTTGACAGCATCCCAAGACTACGACGGTTTTCTCCTTGTCAACCTTTGGTAAGCTCTTTCATCTACATGGGGGAGAAGCCAGCAGCTGCCAATCCAGAGGGAGTAGTTCCAGATGGGGATAATAGCAAGGAGACTGAGTCACTCGTGTCCCCAGAGAGAGAGCTGGTGGGTGTATGTGCAACCATATCACCCCCTAGTTCCCCCAACTGGCAGCTCAAAGAAGAAAAAACTGAAGTGGATACAAACATCCAAGAAACCGAGGATCACAGTCTTTTAAAGACTTCGAGCATGGAAACAGATGAACAGAACGACAGAGTTCAGAAGCCATTTATTGAACTAAAACCTACAATAGAGGCGTCATTCCCAGAGGTTCTGTCCCACCCTGTTGTGGAGACCTTCACACTGACACCCACCAAGATACTTTCCAAACTAGAACCCTCTGTCCAAGCCAAGAGCAGTCTGATTGAGGTTCCTTTGTCAGTTGTAAAGCCGCTAGAAGATCTGACGATCGATGATGATTTGGAGGTGGAGCAGGGCAATACAGAGAACGTTGATGAAGAACAAAGGATCTGTCGTGGTTTCTTCTTCAAGGTAATTTCTATATGTCAAAATATAACAATTTGTTTAATTTGTATCACATATCAACAATTATACACAAAGCAAGATTGGGTAATGTCCAAAAAGTGAGTGAAGTGCTTCAAGTTCAAGGTATACAGTAGTAGTCTCTCGCTACTTCGCATTTTGTTTTTCGCAGTTTTTCAAAATAAGGTTGGACATGACACACAATTGGCTGACTGATGAATGAGCCCCACGATCGGCATGGAATTCTTATTTTAAATAAATAATTTAAAAATTGTTAGCACCTGCTGCACCTTTGTGCAGCCCACACTGCAGGATAAGATTCCTCCTGCAGCTGATTGGCTGATCTCGGAGCAGAGCGGAGAAGTAGGCGTGGCCGAGAGTGCTTGCAGGTGGCAGAGAACAGCGGAGGCAAGGAGCTGAAATCATGACATTCTGTGCTCTTTTTGAGCGTTTATAGTTTAGAAACATTGTTTAGACTTATATACTGTATATATACAGTAAATGCTAAGTTAAACTATGTACTATTTACTACTTCATACAGAAGTATGAAGTAAGTACAGAAGTAAGTACAGCGGCGGAGACATAAATAGTAGTAGTAGTTCATATATCATACGGAGGCTAGGGTACAACTATGCATCTCTGGTGACCTTTAAATGTAGTGTTGAGAGTAAAAGTATTTTTTGCACCAGGACTACCAGGTTTGCTTTCTTTTGGAAAGAGTCTTGTTCTTCACATTAGATTATTAATGGTCCATGAAACATGTAGGCTGAAGACAGCATCCTTATCCCATGTTTAGTGTATAGAACAGTTGTTGGCTGCTGTCTGGGCTTTGATGTAGGTCAGAGAAGTGGGGCTGCTGTGAATAATTCAGGCTCAGCTGTGGAAATGTAGTGTGGAGAAGGGTTGGCTTTAAGATTTCAAGCAAATGTTAACTTAAAGAAAATGTTGGACTTAATCAGTCTTTTTAAAATTGGACAAGGAGTTTAAATGTGATTATGTTTTATAATGATTAAATTGTGAATTCATTTAGCTGAATTCACTTATTTATTTGTTTTATTACTGTAGGTCTGACCTCATTTAGTTAAAGAAGGTTAATAGTCCAGTCTTGTAATGTCACATTTGAAAGTTATTTAAACACACAAATGTGGGCATGTATATGTTTATAATTTAAATACATTTTTTTTAAAGAAAAATCTAGTTTATGTTTTGAACACAGGCGAATGTCATGTTAAATACATTTTTTTTTTTTGCCTCCGTTAACCTTTTCTGTTCCATAATACAAGAGTTTTACCATTTTTTTCACACATAAACAGTCTTTTCACAATAATAGAAAAATCTGATTAATGACTAAGAAGTAAAGAAATCACCAATTTATTAGTCGCCTAATGTTACGCAGGTTGTATAGCCCCGGTAGAACATGGAACAGACTGATGCTTTTGGTTTTCATCAGGAGGATGGAAAGGCAGAGGAGAACATGGCACAGAAGAGGGCTGCTCTGCTGGAGAAAAGGATGAGAAGAGAAAAAGAGAGCCAGCTGAGGAAGGTGCAACAGGAAGCCGAGCTGGAGCAAAAGAAAGAAGAAGCTCGGTAAGCAGATTTCTTTCCTTTTCTATTGTGTCATAGTCCCAAAAGTTATTTATCAACTTTATTTTTTTTTAACTCTTACTTTTTCCGTGTACTTTCCATTATACTATAGTTCAGTTGAAAATTTGATTAAAATCTTACTTTTAGGGTATTTTACTACGTTCCTCAAAATCCAACAACCAGACCTCCAAAGCTTCTTGTTCCTCCATGACTCTTTCCATCCCGTCATGTGTTCAGATTGAAGGCAGATGAGGAGCGCGTCAGGAAGGAGGAGGACAAGGCCAGGAAGGAGTTCATCAAGCAAGAGTACCTCAGGAGGAAGCAGCTGAAGCTGATGGAGGACATGGACACAATCATCAAGCCGAGAGCAGCCGGGGGAGCCAAGCAGCGGCGGACCCGACCCAAATCTATCCATCGTGACAGCATAGACTCCCCAAAGACCCCAGTCAGAGTCGCCACAGGTAACCATGGAGACAGCTGTTACTCATGGAAGTCACTGTCAAATCACCGTCCAGCATCTCCTCAGCCCCATAGCATCCAGTAATACAAGTTTCTCTCGTTTTAGTGCAATTTATTTAAAGAACATATAAATTCTGAGCCTATTATTAAACAATAAAACAATTAATATTAATAATAAGCAACATTATTGTAACTCACCAGAGTTCACAGTTTAGCACGCTGACATAATGAAGGAGAAATGCTGCAATAGTGAGAGTTTTTGACTTAAAGTGAATTGTGTATTCAGAAATTTTACTTGTAAATACTGAAGTGTTGTATGTTGTCACATATACTGACATGTACGTTCAATATGGTCATATCAGAAAAACTGTACTGCTCTGTCGTACAAAAAAGAGGAAAGGTTTTTTTTTTTTTTTTTTGTGGAGCGAGTGTAAATTTTGTCTCGCCACATTTTGTTGTCTCACATCAATGTTCACGACAATGTGTCTTTTCAGTCTCCAGCTTGTCCCTTGCTTCCCTCAACCTGGGCGACAGCGACAGTGTTCACTCCGAGAAGAGGGCACCAAGGTAAGAAGCTTTTACAAGTCTAAGTGTTGGTGAAACTTGTGAAGTATAAAATAAATTTCAAACTTTTGGGGTAGACTCAAATTCACTTATGAAGCTTTATTGTAAAGGAGAGAAAAAAAAAACTGAAATCTTGAAGGTTTTGCTAAGTACAGTGCAGCTGGAACTGTAATAATTAAATGTTGAAACCTGACTCTTCTGCTCAAGGATTACAGCTATTAAACCACCGTAAATTAAAAACAAAAAAAAAAGTAAAAACACACTGAGAACATCAGAGAGCGTAAAATACACCCTAAATATGTGAGACTGGATGTTTTATATGAATAACTTGGTGATACTTTGGCTGCCTCTTACAAAGTAGATTTAACATTTTCCAGTTTTCCTTTTTTATTTATTTATTTATTTATTTTTACTCCATTCCTCCTGCTTATTCATTTTAGGAGTTCTAGTTTAGCCTCTAGCAGGCTCTTCTACTTTCTGAGCTCTCCGAAACTGAGAAAAAGAAGGTTAGTTACTTTGTCAGTTGTTTTTAAGGCACTTCATGCTGCACAGAAACTAATCCTGCACTGATTTTTTTCCCCCCGCTATGGGTTTTTATCATGGTTTGATTGAGTGCAATGGAACCATGTACAAAAATCCACAACTGATTTGAAGAATTAATGTGAAATTTTAGAAAAGTTTGAAATGCACGTAAGCTGCGAAGCGACTAAAGCTGAGCTATAGCATAAGTTTTGAGAACAACTTCTGCTTTTTCTCCTACTCACCCCTCTGCTCAACCAAATTACGTTTGCTTTTTTTTTTTTTTAACAACTTAGTAATATAAAATAAACCATTTTTAAAACCACATCACAAACCGGCTTTGTAGAACTTCACCCTGCACAAGATGCCACATTACCAAGTCGTTGCTCTGATTTATTTGCATATACTTGCAAAAAGCACAGCTGCAGTGACTTGTTAATGCTGGCCGTTTGCAAAAGGCACTAACTGATCTGAGCTAAGTTTGGCTTTGATTGCTCTAATTGTATGACTGCCTTTCTTGGTTATTTTTATTTATCGATTTAAAGTGCTATGATATAATGTCTGTGATAATAACAAAACTGATGTTCTTTCAAAGTTTAAACTATTACTTTTTGTAAAGCTGCTTTCCTTCCAGTTAGAGCATAAAAGCCGAGTGCTGCACTGTCCTTGTTTCTGGACCTTGAACACACCACACTGCACCCCCCTGTGTATGCTTGCAAGCTTTGCTGCTTCACCGGTTTCTGCAAAAACGTCAACTCTCAGCTTTTGATGACCAAACTGAACCCTTTTTTTTTTTAAACTGCTGAGCGTTCAGAATTTTCACAAGTGATCCGTGTGTGTATTCCTGTTTTAGGCCAGATTCTGCAGATGGCTTCCTGTCGCCGAGTCGCTCCAGCAGCAGAAATGGAGAAAAGGACTGGGAAAACGCATCCACCACCTCGTCCGTTACATCCAACACAGAGTATACTGGTGGGTGAACTTGATACAAATCTTCTGGAACACACAAATAATTTGTATTCCACGTGATTTCACGACTCATATCCTTTTATCTAACAAAGTAATACATTATTTATCACAAAAGGGTAAAAATACGGAGGCGGGTCTGGTCTGTGACCTAACTGGAATGGTTGCTACAGCAACAGTCTCCTCCTAATGTTTTCTGGTCTCTTTTTTTTTTCAGGACCAAGGCTGTACAAGGAGCCTAGTGCCAAATCTAACAAACATATTATCCAGAATGCTCTGGCCCATTGCTGCCTCGCAGGCAAGGTCAACGAGGGACAAAAGAACAAGATCCTGGAGGTAACCGCCTGTTCTGTACCTGTTTATACCCTGATGAGAAATGGGTGTCCTGTAGGAGTATTTTGCCAAATATAACAATAAGTATGAGTGAAATGCTTCAAAGTAAACATGCAGAAATAAAAGCATGCATAATTCTTGGAGTAAAGTAAATGTCCTGATTCTAAATGAGCTTTGCTACTTTGACCTCCATAGGAAATGGAAAAATCAGAGGCCAACAACTTCTTGGTTTTGTTCCGAGATTCTGGTTGCCAGTTTCGATCTCTCTACACCTACTGCCCCGAGACAGAACAGATCAGCAGGCTGGCAGGCATCGGTCCCAAGAGCGTCACGCGCAAGATGATAGACGGACTCTACAAGTACAACTCGGACAAGAAGCAGTTCAGTCAGATCCCTGCTAAAACCATGTCGGCCAGCGTCGATGCCGTGACGATCCACAGCCACCTCTGGCAAACCAAAAAGCCAGCCACCCCTAAAAAAGTAGTGCCTGTGCAGTCCTAATGGAACTCAATGCCCCATAATATCAAAAAATGCATCTCAGTTTGCACTCCACTGTACATACCCATAAAGATTCAAACACCTGCAATGCCAGTTTGATGAATGCATACTTGTCTTTTTAATTTTAATTTCTCCTCACAGCATTCCTGTCCTCTTCATCCTTCATACAAAACCTGGATGTGACGACTTTTAAAAAATATATGAGCAACTGGAATGTAAAACACTGTCAAAATGATGCATTCATGTGTTTTTACACAATGAGTCAGTTTCAGACACGTGTGAGTGTTTTTCTGTTTTTATTGTGCCAAACGTCTAAAGAAGACAGTATGAATGCTAGCTTATTTTACACGCTACACTCAAGCACTGAATGTTTTCAGATCATGCAGATTATTTTTTTTTTTTTGGTTGTATTATCTTGCTTATTGATGTACAGCCTTATGCAATTTTTTTTTTGTGTGTGTATGGGTGCCATGAAGTGATTGTAAAGCCGAAGCTTTTTCTAATAGACAGGATACAGTTTTGTCTTGATTTCTGTGGGTAAAAGTGTTTGTATACTAAGGTACGTAAAACTCCAAAGGGCCAAAAAAGAATTGCATACAGCTAGTATAAGCCACACAGTTCACGTGTGCTCAGCTCAACAAAGCCAAGCGGTTTCAGCTTTTTCAGGAAAGTTTGACGAGGCGACCTTGAACGCAGACGAGCGATGCTATAAGGAACAGTGCGCCAACGATGGACATTTAATGTACAGACACTGTCGTTTTTGTAATTCTAGTTCAAATGTTGTTTGTTCCACATGTAGGTTAAATAACCATTTAGACGTAGCGTTCGAAGGTTTGTTGGGAACGATTCAGCCAAAAAAGGTTGAGAATCAAATGTTTTGGCAGCTGTTTCACAGCAGGTTTGTGAACAAAACAACACCTCAGTATTAATTTATTTATTAAGAGATGCTGCTGACAGCATCCTATAGGATCTTTGCAGTATATACAGATACAGTATTGAACAATCTTTTTTTTTTTACCTGCAGGTGACTGACTGAAATTCAAGTAATGTGGACACCTATTAAGTTTAGCTAATTGAATTCCACTCAGAATTCACAATGTGCAGATAAAGCACTTCCACAAAGCAACAAAATGTAAACATGGAGCATATAGATTTCAGATGGATTAATTTATTTTATTTTGAAATGATTAATTAGGCATCATAAAAAGAATACACGTGGACAAAAATGTTGCCACTTGTCTGCATCTGTTGCACTTCTTGCACTCACAAGTGACAGAACTGGTCCTAAAAAGTATTATGGTGATTTTTATATAAGGTTTTTTTTTTATTTATTTTATTAATGGAAATGTGCATAAAATTGCAAGGTCAATTAAGGGATGTGGATCCTAGCTGCTGCATGCGGGTACAGATTGGTTTCGGTGTTTTGCTACAGAATGTCAAATGAACACCATGTGTGATTTTGACCAACTAAATCTGATAACATGGTGCTTTATTATTTTGTTAGGGGGAATATTTATGACCACGAAGGAGGATGTCTTTAAAAATGTCGTCTAGAGTATTTGTCTACAGGAAGCTCTGTCCACTGTTAGGCTGTTTAAGGCCAAAGTAAAAAAGGTGAATACTTTGTAATAATTCAAAGTGTAATAATACTGTATATTGTGCTTGTGAGCTTTATCTTTACTATGATACTTTTGTTTGTTAAATGATGTGCTGTCATCCAACATCCTGGAGAACAATTGGTTTTATTTTTGTTTTTGCATTGAATAAATGAAAGCATGGCTTCAGTGTTTGTGTTTACCTTTAAGATAATTATATTTGAAGCAAGCATGATTATATATCTGTTGTAGTTGTATCACACCCTAAAAGTGATGGAGATAATTTGAAACTTTATTAGAAATTGTCGCTGATTGCCCAAATGTCTAAAATTGCTAAAGAAATTCATGTGAAATGGTGTGTTTAAAGAAAACAAACTTTGTGAGAAACTGGGTCTTTTAGGCTCATTTAGTTTTGTACGTACTCAAGGCAAATTTATGTTTTCCACCAACTTTAAAGACATTCTTAAAATTGACCACAATGATTTGTTTTCAAATCCTAAGCTATCACTAACTCTCATTTTAATTAAATACATAGTGCTGCTTTATTCTAAAGAGGGACTATAATTTACCAAACTATCATCCATTAGCATACTTTCTTTTAAAAATAAGTGATTATAACAATAAACATCTATATTTTGTTTATAAATACAAATTTATTTTGAGTTCCATTTGCTAAAATTACAATTATTTCCAGGTCAAACGTAATTTTGCATTAGCTAAAGCATGGGCTAAACTATTGTTATGCTGATGACACTGTTGTATTAATCCACAAAACTTTACAAATTCAGTCAGTTAGTTAAATTACATCTGGGTTTAGAGACATTAAAAAAAACCTGGATACATCCTAATTTTCTGCTTTTAAACTCAGACAAGACAAGAGGTTGTGGTTTTTGGACTTGAGCATCTTAAACTTTGCAGCCTTTCACTTCCTCTAGATGACATTCATTTGACCTCCAGCTCTAATGTTAAAAACCTTGGTGTTATTTTTCATCAGGATGTCTTTTAACCTTCACATTAAAAAAAAAAAAAAAAAATACCAGAACCACTTTTCTCCACCTACGTAGTATCACAAAAGTTAGAAACATCTTGACCAAAAGTGATGCTCTTTAAAAACTCTTCAGCTGATCCAAAACGCTGATGAGTTAGAAGCAGTGGTGTAGTCTACATTTTTGTAGTGGGTATACTGTGGTAAAGTTAGTTGCACATTGGACACTGCTGAAGCCACAGAGCGTTAATGTCCAACGTAAAAATAACTTTACCGCAATTGGTCTGTATACTGTGCTTATAAAACAAAGTACAATGGTTAGTACAATGTAATCATCAATTTATGTTGCTTTATGTTGCGTATTGAACATTTCCAGATTTCTCTGTATGTATATTTAAATTAATGAACAGCAAACTCTGCACAAGAGTAGGTTTTGTATTAAAACGTGTTGTATGATTCATAAAACAATATCAAAGCAAAACATGTTCAAGTAATAAGTAAGTACACAAGTATTAATTATACAACAATTCTTTATAAGCAAATGTAGTAAACAGGCGCTGCATATCAATAGATTGTTACAGAAGTGTTTAACTGTCGTTGGAACATATCAATGACATGTGCCTGATGATGTGTCATGTATGATTGGGCACTTTTAAGTGGGTATACTGAGATTCTTAAGCTTTTCTAGTGGGTATACCTGTGTTTCGTATAGACTACTTGTTAGAAGAGATCTAATTCTCTATCAAATTTAGAATTGAATTTACTCCTAATATGTAAAGCTCTAAACACAAAAGCTCCATTTTACATTAAATACCGTATTGTTACATATTTTCCAGACGTGACACTTTGCTCTCAGACTGCAGGTTTACTCATCGTTCCTAGAGTTTCTAAATTAAATGGGAGGCAGAGCTTTTAGCTTCAGCCTCCATTCTTGTGGGACCGACTTCCTCTTTCAGTCTAGTTTAGTATGCTTAAGACTTTTGAGACATCCTATAGTTTACGGTAGGTTGATTTGGGTTTCCTGGACCATCCCTTGACTGCTGGATAACAAAATGACCACATTTCCTCGCTCTGTTGCTGTCTCGCTCTACTGTTCATGTTTGTATTTGTGATTACTTCTGGAAACTATGCCTTGACCTGCTGTTGTGTTTTTCTGCGTCCACATCTTCAAACCACATGCTGGTTGAAGCAGATGGCGGCCCATCCTGAAACAGGTTCCTCTGGAGGTTTCTTCATGATTAAAGGGAGTCATTCCTTTCCACAGTCGCCCTGTTTACTAACTGGCTTTATATAATGTAGGCTCCAATACAACAACTGGCACGATATAAATGAAGTGAATTGAATTTTCGTGGGTTTCTTTTCAAAAAGTTGCCACATTGTGGTGTTAGGTGTGACCACTGGGTGTCAGCGCCGCAGCTGATTGGTGGTTTTCGTCCGCATGGCAACGGCGAGCTGTGCATGAAACAAGGCAGAGGAGCGGAGCCGTCTGGTCTGGAAATTAAAAAAAAAAAAAGATTTCACCTAACAGCCTGGTTCCTGGAGGAGGTTGCCACATCCAGCCGCTGCGGAGGGTCGACGGCTCGTGCTGACAGGTGAGCTGGCACGGATCCAGGCTGCGGTGCTCCAAATGAACGGCTGCGTGAGGATGCGTGAACAAGGTGTGTCCTATAGCTGCGGATAAGGTGCTGATGCTGTGCGGGCCGTGAGGCTGCAGCCCCGAACCGTCTGCTCCGACTCCACACATCATATACTGGAAACTTCAACATGCCACCATTTAAGATAGTGGTTCTAGATCCTATAATCACGGTGGTGCCGTTGAAAAGGGTTCACTCCATCAGTTTTACTGAAATGCAGGTGCGCACTCAATGTAAACAAAGATGTTCTGTATGCTCTGCTCAAAATGGTCATGTTTATTTTATTTGTTCATTTTTTTAAAATACAATATACCAAGCAATCCCATAAATGATAACATACAAAATCTAAAAAAATGAAAGGTAGCAGAAAGAAGAAGAAAAAATCTTATTATATCTGCCACTTTTTTGCAAACAATCAGTTCAAACAATAATAATCTTGAATTATTCTTTCTAATTTACTAACTAATACAATACTAAGAACTAACTAATTTCTTATTTCTTTCTAACTAATACAATACACATTAAGCTACTTCATATATATATAGGCCTACTGTATTTAACAATTCAGTTTTAACATTGAAAGTGTCTAACTTCTTCTGCCAAAACAGCTCTTCCTTGGAAATCACCATCATTGACCTATTTTATTATTATTATTATTTATTGTACTTTATTAATCTCCAGTGGGGAAAGTAATTGTCTGCATTTTTCCCCATTGTGCATGTGAGCACGCATGTGAAGCAGTGGGTTGACATCTAATGTGTCCAGGGAGCAGCTTAAGGGCCTTATGGGTCCAGAGTGGGGCAAATGAGTGTGGAGGCAGGTGTGTGTTTCACCACCCACATTGTGATGTTGTCCATCACGGGAGTTGAACTAAGGACTGACCGGCGGCCCTCAGATCACAGGCCCACCCTCTCTAACCTTCAGTCACTTTGGCTGTAGGTAAACAATCTAAGGTAGCAGTCATCCCTAAATTAAGAATCTGTTGGAATCCTGGCAAAAACCAATGCTGACATGTTCCTGTTTTTGATTTTCTACATCTGCCTTATAA
>JARVGS010000979.1:14359356-14370170 GCA_031762315.1 Hypsolebias antenori | reverse complement strand
AAGCAACCCAATAAAGTTCAGTCAGGTCATCTGGACAGTTTATTGTTTGTTGTTGCTGAGACATTTCGTCCTTCATCCAAAGGACTTCATCAGTCCGAGAGCCACAACAAGCACAGTCCCATAAGCAGCACACTCACATAGTGGACCAACCAGTTTGATGATGATCAGATGGTTTCTGAGGCCCGCCCTCCTTCTATCGACTCCTCTGAGGCAGCCACAACCAAAGTGGTTCAAAACATCAAAGTTCATGCTCAATAATTCAGGTAAAAAAAATCCAACAAAGTTCAGTCAGGTCACCTGCACGGTTTATTTATTTTTTTATTTATTTAATTTTATTTTTTATGAACTGGTGATAAGAAACGATCTTATCATCAGCAAACTGGTTGGCTCTATGTGAATGTGCTGCTTGTGGGACTGAGCTTGTTGTGGCTCCTTGGACTGATGAAGTCCTTTGGATGAAGGACAAAACGTCTAAAAATAAATAAATAAATAAATAAATAAATAAAATAAAAGAAACCATCCAGATGACCTGTCACCTGACTGAACTTTGTGGATTTTTTTAACCTGGATTATTGAGCATGAACTTTGATAAATAGAAGAAAATTCATAAATTTACATTAATAAATTACATTTAAATTTACATTTACAATGACATTAATTAATAAGCAACATTTGGAAGATCGAGCTACAATAAGTAATATTAGTACTTTTGGTAAATTAAAGTTTTGCAGCTTTCGATGTACAAATGAAATCTGCAGACACAGTTGTATTAAGGTAGCGCTCTTGTTCTGCACAGGAAGCGCAGTTGCATCTGTGGCTGTAGATCCCAGCGGGCGCCTGCTGGCCACGGGACAGGAGGACAGTACCTGCATGTTGTATGACATCAGAGGAGGACGCATTGTCCAGACCTGTCGCCCCCACAGCAGTGACATCCGCTCCGTTCGCTTCTCCCCCGGAGCCCATCATCTCCTCACCGGCTCTTATGACAACAAAATCATCGTCGGCGACCTGCAAGGTGTTAAGACCTAAATTAAAATGAACATACACACACACAAAAAAAATCCAGTATTTAGTTATTAATTATTATTATTTTAACATTTATTTTGGCAACTCATCCTAGAGTTGAAGTTAACTGTTGCGTTCAAGCCCCTCTCACTGCTGTTTTGTATTTAACTGCACAATTTTTTTAGGCTCAAATTGATTGGTTGTTTGTCTTACTTTAATCCCAGGTGACCTAACGAAGCCCCTCCCTCAGACACTGGCAGGGGAGCACTGGGACAAAGTGATCCAGTGTAGGTGGCACCCGCACGACCAAACTTTCCTCTCCTCGTCGGCCGATCGAACTGTCGTCCTCTGGGCTCAGAGCCTTTAAAATCCAACTAACGAGTAGCAGTCGGCACGAGAGCACAGTGTTTACCATCACTCCATTATAGGATCACAAACAGCTGCCGGAAGGTGTGCGTGTGTGTGTTTGAATGCTACTGTGTGTGTCTTTCTACAAGAAAAACAACGTCATTGTTCAAGGGTTAAGTTGAGTTTTAAATACATGGGAAATATTCTCTTGTTTCCTTTCAGATTGTGATTTTTTTAATGCAGCTCAAATGTTGAAACACAACAAAAGAAGTGACACATGAAGGAGTTCACTGCAAGCACACTCTAAAACGAGTTTATATTGTCTCCCATGAATGCAGACACAGTTTATTCAACGCATAAAGAATAAAGAAAATGACCGTCATAAGGACCGAACAATTATTGCAACATTAAGTTTAAGATGCAACTCTTATATTTTCTATCAGAAGCTGGGCCTAGACTCCATGTTGAGTTATGCATGTCATAATGTGCCTTTTTGTAACAGTTGTAAAGAGTTTTGGACGTCTGAGTTGACCGAGACTGTTTATTTTATTGTAAGTATTTAAATATATTTTCTCATGCCCTTGTCAACTGTAAAGTGTGTAAACAATGTGTCATCAGTTTGTGTGTACAACAGGGAGTTTCTATGTGTCTGACACTTCAATAGACAGTAAAGTAAACAGGAAGTGTGCCAGGAAAAAGTAAATAAATCATTAGATTTTTAGCAAACATAACTTTTCATGCTTGACATTAATGCACTGAGGTTCACACCATTGGGTTTTAAAAACAACGATTTAGAGTGAAGGTGGACATGTTTAGGTATCTGTAAGATGGAGCTCTGATGTTTTTAAACTAATTTTAATCCCTGTAAAACTGTCATAATGTCAGATTTCAAACAAGTTAAAAATCTGAGCGTTTACCTCTGATCTGTTTTTTTTTTTTTTTTACATTAAATAGAAAACAATTTTAACCTTGATGCAACAACGCAAACCCACAGCATGATACTACCACCTCATGAAAACTTTTGCACTGGAGTTCTTTTTTTTTTTTTTAACAAAACATAACATTTCTTATTGAAACTACACTGTTCACTTTGCTTTTGTCTACACAAACAAAACATTCTAAAGCCCTTCATATCTTTAGACATATTTACCAGTAAAATGGTGCAGAAGCGCACTTGAAAACTCCTGAATTAGTCATTTTCTAAATGAACAGAAGTTCAAGAGTCACATTTGTTAGTGATACATTTTTAGTTCATTTGTGTAAAAAGTAGTATGAAAATTAAAATAAATCAAATTTTTTATGCACCACAATGGTAAAATTTACAGTTAAATGAACTGAAACTACAGGTGACAAACTGTTTAATTAGGTATAACACAAAATGATCCGTGCGTTGAAGGAAAACCACCAGGTTAAAATCAAAACGATGGCTTTAACAAGAGAAACGTTGCAGGACAGCAGTGTGTGAAATGAGCAAATCCAGTCACTTTTCATTTCCACAGTCAAGGAGCAGATTTCATCTCTCACTGGTTTTATGGGCTTTTCATTTCTGCACACACAGTGCTGGTGTCCAGCTGTGCTGCTTTAAAATCCATGTATGCGTTTGTGTGGTACAAATGTCTGAATCACAAAATGTTTATGTTCACGCTGTTAAAACAATAAAAAAAAAGCTGCTGTCTCACATTTCGACTTGCTTTTCAATAAAAAATAGTAAAAAAAAAAAAAAAAAAAACTTCAAAGAAAAATCTTCTGTAATAAAACCATTAGGTGAATACAGCAGATTTCAGTCAGGTCATCTAGATGGTTTCTTTTTTGGTTGAGACATTTCATCCTTCATCCAAAGGACTTCATCAGCTCACATAGTGGACCAATCAATTTTATGGTGATAAGATGGTTTCTGGGCTTCACCCTGCTATCCTGTCACTGGCAAACTGGTTGGTCCACTATGTGGGTTTGCTGCTTGTGGGACTGAGTTTGTTGTGGCTCATTGGACTGATGAAGTCCTTTGGATGAAGGGTGAAACATCTCAACAACAAAACAAAAAAAAAGAAACCGCCCAGATGACCTGACAGAACTTTTTTTTTTTTTTCCTTAAACTGGATTATTGAGCATGAACTTTGCTGTTTTGAACCACTTTGGCTATGGCTGCCTCAGATTAGTCAACGGGGAGAGGGCGTGCCCCAGAAGCCATCTTATCACCAGAAAACTGGTTGGCCCACTATGTGAGAAACCACTTATGGGACTGAGTTTGCTGTGGCCCCTTGGGCTAATGAAGTCCTTTGGATGAATGACAAAATATTTCAACCAAAAAAAAAAAAAAGTCTCCAGATGACCTGACTGAACTTTGTTGGATTTTTTTTACCTAGACTATTGCGCATGAACTTTGACATTAGGTAAATAAATAATGGGTTGTATGCACCTGATGCTTTTCAATTTACAAAAATATATATATATATATTAAAAAAAAGCCTATTTATTGTTGTTCAGTAATAATAACGCAATGAACAAGATCAAATGCATGGGGGGAGAGACAGTGGGGTGACAGAGTGATGGAGGTTATGGCAGCGAGGGGATTTGCCATCACTCACATGCTGCACTCGATCATTCCCCCCTTTGTTTCCTGGACAATGAGGGACTGAGGTACAGGGCTTAAAAAGGATAGGCACAGTTAGAGGCAGCAAACCTGGAGCGAGACCGGCCATACTAAAGGTAAGAGATAAAATACATCTGGAATTACACAGAATGTTTATTTACTGCACAATTAGGAGGATGAGACTGTCTTTAAGGAGTTAGAGAGCATCTGTGAAGATGACTATGGGAGACAGAGATTGAGGATCGGTTCGTTTCCTCTTTATGGCAAACATTTGTACAGTTTCGGAGCGTGACCTCGTTATCAATGGTTTCTCATTATTATATACTTTTTGATATAAGGTGAACTTTGGTGTGTGTTGGCTTACTTTGGCCATTTTAAAGAGATGCAAGGCGAAGAAGAGTTTACATCAGCCTATGAAATGTTGCTGGCTGAGTGACAGAGGGCCTCAGTGCTGACCGGTCTGTTGTTAACTTTTTTGGAACAGCAGTTTGTGATGCCTGGAGGGGAATTAGTGGTGAACAAAAGCTCTGATCTGCCTGACAGGCAGGCCTATTGTCAGACCTGTTGGCTGCAACTGATTTCACAGCTCTTTGAAAAGTGTCATTTAATCAGAAAGGTTCAATTAAATGAAATATTTTAAGGTGTTTAAAAAAAAAATCCAGTTTTAAGCATTTACTAGTTGGAGACAAAAAATAGTTGGTTTGCAGCATTTTGTGGAGAATTTCACAGCTTAAAAGTAACTGAGGTGGAGTAACTAAAAGGAAAATTTCACATCACATTGCACGGAAAACGTGATTTTTTTTTGTTTTTTTTGTCCTCTACTTCCTGAACAGCTGCTGAATGTTTAAAAGGACAGTGTTTTCCAAGTCCTCTCCACGATGCTGTACACTTTAGCAGGAGGAGGCACTCTGTGCGGCGTGGCCACACTCGTGCTTCTCATCGTTTCCACAGCAACAGACTTCTGGATGCAGTATCGATACTCTGGCAGCTCAGCCAATCAGGGCCTTTGGAGGTTCTGCATCAACCACAAATGCCATGCACACACCATCGCTGTGGGTGAGTATCTGACAAGAGGCACGAGGTTCAGAAAGGTTAGAAAACTCAAAGAAGTCCCTGTAAATGTATGTGGATTGTTAATTTCTTGAACCTGACTGAAACCCACTTAGTAGGATCTGGACGTTAAGTGCATGTTCACTGTGTTTGCGGTCCAGCTTTCTGGGATGCTACACGGGCCTTCATGCTGCTGGCAGTGCTGAGCTGTTTTGCTGGCATCATTCTGGGCCTGAGTGCGTTCACTAATGGCACCAAGAACAAGAGAGTCCGTACAGGTGGCATCGCTCTGGTCCTGTCAGGTAACCAGGAACTAACCCAAAAATAAATGTCTGACTGAGGTTGCTGATGCGTTGTGACGTCATGGCCTTCAGGAGCGTTTTGGATCAAGCGCAGCTCTTTTCAGCACTGTTCTTTTAACTAATATCATCTTTTGTGTTTTTATACCAGGTTTTCTTGCTCTTCTGGCTTTGGCAATTTACACCGGTGTGACCGTCACTTTCTTTGGCAAACGTTTCGTGGACTGGCGCTTCTCCTGGTCTTACATCATCGGCTGGGTTGCTGTCGTTTTGGCATTTGCAGCAGGTTTTTAATCTTTTTTTTTTTTTTTTTTTGAGAAAGAATTCAACTTTTTTTAAATTGCATCTTATAATAATAATAATGTCACACAATGTCATCACTGTAAGTTTCCATACAATGGTGAAGTTAGTCTCTGCATTTAATGCATCCACCACCAGGTGGTGCAGTGGGCCGCTATTGGGGACCCCTGGGGGCATTTTGGGGATAAGGTGTGCTGGCCCAAGACACCACGAGGTATATATAGTGACTGGGATATTTGGGTCCTGAGCCGGCTGCCCTGCCTCTACAACATCTCAGCCCCCTTATCAGAATAGCTGCTTTGTTTTAGTTTCTATCAAACACATTTCTTCCTGCTATATAATTACAAGCCATGCCTTTTGTGTGCTTGTGACTTTGGAGATGCTTAACCAGTCATCAGCACATCACACCTGATTAACTGCATTTGAAGATGTCCTATGGAATATTAAAGCTAAAACAAACTTTTGTTTTTTAACTTTTAGGTGTGTTTCAACTCTGCGCTTACAGACAGACCAGTGCAGAACTGGCTCCTTCAAACAACCCGGACAGCTGAGCAGGATGGAAATGTCACAACTGCTTTCGCTTCCTACACAGAATAAACATAAAATCAGAAAATCTTGTATAGGTTTAATTGTGAGTCAGTGCACTTTTGTAGTAGTTTGTTTTGATTCCAAACGGTGTCTTTACTTTTTGCTTTGACAGTTTTATAGAATAATGAGACTTCACATTGTGGGTAAATTAATTACCTTAGGACAAAAACACTTGAAGGTTTTAAGAATACATTTAATGACAAAACAATGACCGAAGGTGTAACTACCGATAATATGATTTTAAAGCATTTTCACCTAATCAGACTTTTACAGAACTGAATCTTTAATGAATCAAGTTTAGTCATGGTAAAAGTAGTGGGTTTGTTCTGCAGTTGTTCAGAG
The DNA here is from genome assembly GCA_031762315.1 of Hypsolebias antenori. Classification (NCBI taxonomy): domain Eukaryota; kingdom Metazoa; phylum Chordata; class Actinopteri; order Cyprinodontiformes; family Rivulidae; genus Hypsolebias; species Hypsolebias antenori. The sequence goes on along the minus strand of JARVGS010000979.1, from coordinate 14,363,648 downwards.
TAAGAGATTCTCCACCAGATGAGGCTAAGCAGCCAACCAGGTACAACTCTGCACAATTTTACATGTAAAGTAAAAGTGATGTGCTATGTGTTGTCACCATTGTATGTTCCCATACAATGGTGAAGTTCTTTGGGTTTGATCCATTGCACCTAGGATGCACCCAGGTGGAGCAGTGGGCAGCTACGTAGGGTGCTGGGGAGCAATTGGGGATTGAGTGTCTTGCTCAGAGACACACGTAGGGATGGCTCATGGCTGGGGATTGAGCCTGGAGCTTTTGGGTTCTGGGTCAGCTGCCCTGCCTCTACCCCATCTTGGCCTCAGATTTGTTTCTGGGCATTCCCTTTTCTGGAACTTTTAACAAACAGTAAAGAAACTCGTTAAATCTAGATCAGTGTCGATTCGACTTTCAACATACCTTTTATTTTTTTTGTAACGTCCTTACAGTATTGATAGGCCTGTCACGATAAACAATACATCATTTAGCTGCATGATAAATGAAAATTATCGAGCTAATTTTCATTTATTGGCTTTATCGTTTCTTCGTGTCTCTCCTTCTACAGAAGACACTGGATGACAAAAAAGCTCAACACCGGTGCTCTTCACTGACCCTTCCCATTCTCTTTAAAATCCATTTTAACCAACCAAAATTGAAGTTTTTGGATCGTTAAAGAGCAGCCAAGCTAAGAAGCAAAGCTATGAGCCAAGCTAACAGGCTGACCTCAAGGAAAAAACCAGTCTCGTCGAAGCTCCAAAATCCAGTTTATACCTGTGCCTTCATCTAAAATGTTTTTCCTCTGCCAAAAGAAGCTGAGAACTTGTTTACTGATTTTTTTTAATTAAAAGCTTTGTGTGAAAAATGCTATGCTAAAGAGCTAAAACCCACAAGAGTGCTTGACATTTTGAGAACCAAAAAACAAGAGCCCATGTCACATCAAGGGGCCTCCCTCCCATTTTTCTTATGCTACTCGCTCCCTCATTATCCATCCTTCAGTTCAGTCTAATACTGCATCCCATGGTCAAAAAAATATATAAAAAAGGTAATACTGTACATGCAAAACAAAAACATTTATTCTTAAATTTGACAATTACGAATGGTCAAATTTCAAATATGGTTTCTGAGACAATCGCTTAGCAAAATTTGTTATCGTGACAGGCTTAAATCAACTCCTCCTTTTAACCACAGTATAAAAAAGTCAGCATATTAAATGAATAAACTGAATGACACTCCAAGTCCAGGTACAGTGTTCATTCAAGCAGGAATAATAAATGGGAAAAATAAATAAGGTGCTCACTATTATTTCCAAACATTTGTTTTATTTTACAATAGCAAAGCAATCTCCCAGAGATTACTTTAAAATTACACAGAATGCGAATAAATACATAGAGAAAGCCATAGTAGATTTAAGGACATTAACAATTGGTAGAAAATTATTTACAATATTCTAAATAGTGCAAAATCACACAAAAATGGTCCTCACCCAGAGTGTTGAAATGGTCATCAGGACAGAGTGTGAGTGCTGCCCCCTGGTGACGTTTGTGGTTTGGTAAAAACATTTGCATTATTTACAACACTTCTGGATGAGGATGTAGCAAAAGTTGATTCACTCACTACAGATGTTGAAATATGGTATGGACACGCTTTCTTGGGTTAAAAAAACAAAATCAAATGAGGGGAAGAAAGAAGCAGCAAGCATTCTGAGGAGCTCAACGCAGTTCATTTAAGGTCAAGGACTTTTGTTGCCCCTCGTAAAGAAGTCGAGGAACAAAGAGGTGCAAAACGTGAAACCCATCATGAACATTAGATGATGAAATGACAAGCTGGAACAGCTAAAACCAAATGGCAGGTTGTGCCCACAAACCCTGAGTGAAATTAATTTGTAAAACAAAACTGAGCACCATCAAATCCCACAGAATGCCAGCTTTACCCCCCCCCCCCCAGTCAAACAGAGTTGTGTTAGATGGCGACAGGCACAACACGTTTTTAAAGTGCGCTCGCTCACTTGAGCGGTTCCTCACTTCTTATTTCGTTTAAAACCGTTTCTTCCCGACCAACACGAAAGCTTCACTTAAAAACAGCACACAGACATAAATTACTTCTTTTTCATGCATATTTTGTTGCATATTGAAATTTCCTTTTAGGACCATTTGCTTTGCTTTTGAAAATTCAAGACCTTACAGGAAATGTGGGTAGAAAGTTTCCTTTGATGACAAGAGCAAAAACGTATGAACGGTTTCAGTTGAGTGTCGATGCCTGCAGACACATGCATTAAAATACATAACCAGTGACTAGTCCTCCAGACGCCCGTCTCTGAAAGGTTTGTGCTTTAGCACAAAATGCTAATTTTCCTGGTAGGCGGCACATAGTTAAACATTTCAACTAGACAGAATTAAAACCTATTGTCGAAGACAAAAGTCATGGAAAACCCTTGAGAAAACGGGTCTATGCCTTTGAGACAACTTTGTGTCTTACTGTGCCAAGTACTTGTGCACTGATGCATTCATCCAGCAGAGACTGGAAGGAAAACTGAGCAATGATCATCAGACAAGTTTAAATCATGCCAAAGACAAGGAAAGGAATACTGCAATCATTACTGATTTGAGATAGGATAAGACCATCAGGAAATCATGGAGCCTCGGTGGGTTGATCTACATTGAAGATTTTACTCATTCCATCCCACACCGGATCAGAAAAGTTAAAATCCACTTGAACCCAAAGCTTTCTGAATGTAAAGATGGAGACAGGACTGAACATACAGTTAAGAGGTTAGATAAGAGATAGAAAGTCATCCTCGTGCACTCATGCAAAAGATGTGCACTGTGCACATCTTTGACTATGCATAGCACTACGTCTCCAGTATTGAGGTGCAGTAAAAAGCACTACAGCAGGCTAATGCTGACTGGTATAGCCCTATTCAGACTGCATGCTCAAGGAGAAGAGGACAATGGGCAACAGAAAAATTCACAGATGTGGAACACGTTCTGCAAGTACCTGACAACTTGGCTAGTGTGGCACCTTGCAGGGTTTGAGCCATCTGGCTTTGGTATTAACGGCCACGCTGCAACCAGGCAGTGTGAGAACAGTTTTGGCTTGGCTCTGGGTGACAAAGCTGTGGCATGTCCTTTAGTTTACCGCACAAGGAGGAAGTGTAGCTTTTCAAGTTAACATCTCTGAAATTGCACAGGTTGGCCACTCTTCCTCTGTGTAACAGCACAGGCCATGTTGAGATCAAAGTCTGAGTATGTTGAAGGTTGCCCTTTGAATCCTGCTGAGAAGATCGTCCAGTCAAGAGTCCACCAAGCTTGCTCTCCATTGCTGACTGTTACGTTTCTTTACGATACCTGTTGAGAGAAAAGAAAGCTGTAAGATCAGCGCAACAATGACAAACAGTTTTTGTAGGGAAAAAAATTAAATTGTTCTAGACTACCAGAATGTGTCACAAGAATGACAAAACTTTAGTTTTTCAGTAAAACTACTGTTAGAGAGTCTTGATGTCATTTCAGCTGAAGTGGTTTTCCTATGACTAAGCTAAGAGGAAATGCCAAAGTACTTTGACATACTGGAGCAAACACTTAAAAGAAACATTGTTGATATGGATTATTGATCATGCATCAGGATACTTAAAAGAAAGCACCACAAATGTTCAAGAAACTACAAAAAGATGAAGAACCAATAATAAAGTGTTATGCAGGCATAATTTGGCTTGAACGAACTCTACAGTAAAATTACTGGCTGAAGTTTTGGAAGTTTGTTAGAAACTTGGCTCTAAACCAGCTGTTTGACACAAACACTTAAACTCATCGTTCTTGAATGAGCTTTGTGTTTGTAGTCGCTGCATACTGCATTTCACCCACTTCCTTTTGTGGTCAATCTTAGTTTGGTACTTGTGAATTTCTATTTTGGTTGTGTTTTACACCTGTACTAAGAAAAAAAACTTTTGCCTTTTGTAATTCTAACAGAATGTATAAAACTTCAGACAGCAACATTGTGCAAAAACAGTCACTGTAGATCTAAGCATTGATTCTAAAATTGGGCCTCACATCACTAAACATGACAGGATAATAAAGTCTATATACTCATAGTTTTAAGACTATTTAAGTGAAAAAGATGCAGCTAATTTACAAAAACTAAATACAAAACAAACTGAAGTATGTAAATTTGTCCACCAGGTGGCAGCACCACAGAGTTCAGACTTTTAAGAGGAACTTACCCCAAACTTAACTTTTTTTAGCTGATAAACTCCCTAGAATGTGTGTAAAAAGTTGTATAGCACTATGTCTGTGTTAATTTTCAT
>JARVGS010000979.1:14344593-14359256 GCA_031762315.1 Hypsolebias antenori | reverse complement strand
CAGGTGTGGGTGTTTCACCTTTTTCCACCCACATTTTTTGATGTTGTCAGTACCGGGGTTTGAACCGGCGATCTTCCAATCACAAGCCCACCGTCTAACCACTGCTCCACCACTCCCCAAAAAAAAGCTAATGCTAGCTGCATGTCACGTCTCTCGTCCTGGCCACACCTCTTCGCTCTAACCCCCCCCATCACCTCCCCCTCCTTTAGGCGGTGTCTCTTGGCACACCCACTTTGCTTTTAAATCTTGTCTTGGGGCGGAGCTATCGTTTCACAGTGGGGTAAGTTCCTCTTTAAAGCAGAGAGATTACTGCAAGCTTTTGACCTACCAAGTTTCTCTTCAACAGCAAGGTGTTAGTAATACACCTGTGTTCATTCTCTGGGGGGCATCAATAAGCTGTCCAGCACAAAGCAACAAAAACACAAATGAAAGGAGACATCTTACCCGTTCTGTAAGGTGAACTCTGGCAGAGCACCGAGGGATGTTAGTTGTTCCTCAAGGGCCACAATTCGCAGACCGATGTAACCCGAAGACAGAAGCAGCAGCACAACCCTGGAACACCGATAACATTTCACACTTTAGAACCAGCTGCACCAGACTTTGTTCTAAAACAACTACACAAAAAATAATGAGAAACAACAACAAAAAAACGTATTGTAAACAGTTTAACAAATCAATTACAAATGTCATAACAGATTATAGATTTTAAAAGAATCTTTGTAACCAGGGGAAAAACAAAACAAAAGTTTTTCTTTAGGGATTTTGACTTTCAGAGGGAGAAGTAGATTACTAAAGATAAACCCTTGGATTAAAACAGGGTTCCCAGCATTTCATGAAAACAAAATAATTATCAATATAATTATATAACATCAGAAACTAAAAAGCTACCATGGCCAATCAGTGTGGATACATGTACTTAGTACACTGTAAGAGCAGAGCGTGGACTCACAATACTAGAACACTAGCATTAATGCATGCACACGTCAAAACTTCTAAAATATTTCTAATTAGCAAACCAGTGTTCAAATTCCCTCAGTATTCTCAGCGTTAAAGGTTTTCCCTTGTTTGCAGAGTTGCTGGGAACTTGTAAAAAGAGCTGAGCAGGAGGAGACAGGACAGACAAAAGAAAAATGGTGCTGCTTACAAAATCAAGTAAATGAAGAGAAGGGTGTTGACGGTGCTGGCCTCTCTCTGAACCAGCAGAGACTTGGCTTTCTCCGTCACATTCCACACCCACGATCCACCTGGAAGGTAAACAAAGCATGAATATCATGACTCTCTCTTTCCATTTCAGTTTGTATCTATTCATCAGCATCCAGCCTGTTTTTTGTTCTCCGTCACGGCAGCTTGAATATAAAGTCCTACCTGACTCCGAGAGCTCCTCTGAGGACGAGCTGTCACTTTCCTGCATGTGCAGGCTCCTGAAAGCTGAACAGTTTCCATTAGGCACTGCTTCTACAGGAGGAGGAGATAAGAGACGAATCAATGTTAATCTTCTTTCAGACCTTGAACTTTGAAGGTCTACTGTCTTTTACAGAAATGAGAACAAGATAACAGCAGCAAAACAACATTTGTTTCGATTTTTTTTAATGAGCATTTATTTAAGCCTTAAAAAAGGACTCACACATTTAATTTCTAAAAAAATAAATAAAAATAGCAAACATCTGCTACACCATTAAAGTAAAACAAAAACAAAACTTGGCAGATAAGCGCAAAGTACAAGAGTGCTTTGAAACCTACCTCTGTGAGGCTGGTCCTGCAAAGATGGAGTTCCAGAAGCATCAGTGTGGTCGAAGCTGTCGTCCAAACTGGACTGGCTGGAGTTCTGTGTGACAAAAATAAAGTAAATAAATAAAAAGTTTACTTCAGAAACAAGTGCTTTAAATGATCCCTCATATACAGATTCTTATTAAAAACACGTCAGTAAAGTGTACTCTTATAACTTTAGACAGATTTCTTTTTGCATTTTATTTGACCTTTTCCACAAAAGAAACTTACCACTAGTTTGTTCTTTTCAAAGCTGTTTTCGCCTGAGAAGATGGGACTACTGTTTGTGCTACGGTCCTGGAAGAGAAATAAAAAAATAAAATAGAATATTAGATTTCGGACAAATAGTCTGAACTTTTGAAAGTTATAAAATGTACTTTTGTATTCTGCACTAACATGACACGACCTGTCAATCAATCCAGTAGATTGTCAGCAACTGACCAATCAGACACGTGTTACTCTGAGTGTTTAGAGGGTGGAATACAGTTTATTCCATTAGCAAAACCTAAACAGAGTCTGGCAAAATGTAAAAGATGGATAAAAGCCTGTGGCCGATTTTGTGAGCAGCTGAATACAGCAGTGATAAACTGGAACTACCACATGTGTCTGTACGAAGGGAACTGCAAGTAAATATTCAATTTTTTGTGTCATAATTACAGTGCATGGTTAATTTTTAAATTAAAAAGGTTAATGTTTAAATTAAAGGTTAATGCTTAAAGCCAGCTGTGCTTTGTTTTGCGTGTTTTATACGTAGATAGATGTTAGAATTTCTGGTTGCACAAGTTTAGTCTGTTATGTTCAGTTACACTAAACCGATATTGCACAAAGCGTTTTATTTGTTGTGTAAAGTAAAATTTACACTCGATACAAACTGAGTTTCACTGTAAGGCAAAAATGCCTCAGGTAACGCTGCGAGCTTCACCACCTCAGCCATTACAGACATCATGTTCATATGTCAAGTCAGCTCCCCCTGGGTTACATTTCCGCGTGGGCCAAGCGATCTTGACGTGTGTCATGTATGTTGCAAAATGAAGTGGATTGGAAACAAATGTAGACTCACGGACAAAGTTGCAACTTTATTGCAACAAAGCAGTGGAAACTCTGTACTTTTAGTCTTTCACAACAACCATTAGCTAACTCTAATACAACCTCAATGTTTGTAATGTCTTAACACAGCAGCAGATTTATTTATTTATTTTTTGTACTTTGTGATGTTTGGCCCAAGCTACTCACCTCTACCTGAGGACAAATGGAGCGCAGCAGCTGGTAACATGATTCTCTGTTGCGCAGCGACACAAAGAGGTACTGAACAATGACAAGAAACAAAATAAAATAAGCTATATTTCTAGTAAATCTAATAAAATCATCTCTCAAAAATAAATAAATTTGCTTTTGAGCACAACACTGATGGACTGGAGGTGATAAACTGACCTTTTCTCCTTCAGTGGTACGAATCGACAAGGCATTTGGTACCAGCAAAGCTGTATTCTGCTTCTTGACTGTGCGGATGGAGGAAACTGGAATTATAACCTGGGAAAGAATACATGCATAAGGATCAAACTTAGAAATCAATTAAAGGCTAGATAAATATGCGCCGGGTTCAAAAACCGGCCTACCTTGGTGTCCTTGAGCAAAACTGAGGAATAAAAATAGGCATGTGTTTCAGTGATGTACAGTCTGCCATGATATGGCACTTCTCTTTGCAGGGCACAGACGTATGCTGGGACGACAGAACAAACCTTTTCAGTGTCATGTGGACAATTTGCCGTCATTCAAAATTATTATTATTTTTTTTTATCTCATTAAATTTTACCATGTATTAAGTCTTCACTCTCAGGAATGTCTGCAAACAACCTGTGGAATGTCTTGTTGTGTTTTGTGAAGCTCTGAAACAAGAAGAAGAAGATTCCTTTTTGAAATTTAAAGGATAAAATACTAAAGAGATTCACAAACATCCTGCTGATAATGACATCATGGTTTACAGTACAAGTTGAGATGAACTCACACTTTGTGTGCCGGTGCCGTCTGTCCTGTCGAAGCTTCTGCTGTCAACTTCAAATGTCTCTGACCTGCAGAGACACAAACCCAGCTGTCAATGTTAAGAGGCACAACATGAACATATTTCAAATTATGCCTTTCCAACATGGCAATTCTCTACTAACTGATGAGCTAACAAAAGCTCATTATGAGTATCATCAATACTGCAGGAGAGCCAATTACACGTGAACAGCTTGAATAAAAATACACAGCAGAGTACGAGTGGGAAAATGACTATTATTGTCTTGATGTTTTCATTTACTCCTCAAATGCTAACAGACAGGCAGCAACAGCCCAACATTCATCTGATCATTTATCACAAATATATTTAGAATCATGTGATGAAAACAAAGCTTTCAATGAGTGTGAAGTCATGTGTGTGTCATGACTGAGCAGCAGCTGAGAGGCAGGTCTTGTGATGTACATTTTGCTACAGTTGCTGTGACTGTTTCCCTCAGTCGTACCTGACGGCTACTTGTCTGGTGAGAGTTTTGTGTTGCTGTTGGATCTCGAGCTGGGCAGCCTCTAAACTCAAGGCTTTCCTCGCCTCCACCTTCTTGATGCTGCCATTGCTCAGGGTGCTCCTGCCCTTCTTGGTTTTGGCTGGCAGTCCACCACCTTCTACTGGGTAGCTGCTGGATAGGGGCAAACGAAAAGAAACATGTTCAATCTTTCAAGCAGAGAATTGCATGGAAATATGAGAATGCAGAATGTGTTCTGGGAAGACTGTTGTATAAACAGGCATGTCACAACAGAATTACGGTACTTGTATTTTTACCACTATGAAATGCACAAATCATCAAGTTACAACATCTGCTGATAAAATCTACTGCACTTCTTCTAAACCTCTAAAATTTTAGGTTTACTCCCCTTTCGGCTGCTACTTCTTCAGGCGTTGTCACAGCGAGTGCAGTTAATTCTACCACTGCAATTCTAGCCCAACATTTAACGCTAAACTGAAGCCCCAACATCTGTCATATGCAAAACCACAAAAAATAAATAAACCACCAAACCAAATCTCCTGTCTTTAAAAACAGCAGCTTTTACTGAAACTGTTGGCATTTTGCTTTTCAATCATTTAGACGGACTTGAGAAATAATTCAACTCCCTGAAAACTCAAGTTCAAAATATGTATTGTCAGAGAAAAGCTCACCTTTATGATGTGCTGGAAACGCTCATCCTTTTCCCATTATAAAATTTTAATGATGCACGTTACGTCTGCACTCAGACTAAACAAATGCTCATCCTTTCCATTCAGCTTCGTGTGATCTTAAACGCACGCCAGACTGGGCATTAGTGTGTGTGTGTGTGTGTGTGTGTGTGTGTGTGTGTGTGCGCGTGTCGGAGGGGATAACTCCACAGTCGGTAAATCTTTGAAAACCATGGCCTGTCCTTGACCAGAAAACAAACCCCATATTAACTGAAAGAACAGAGTAAACTGAAGGATAAACACAGACACATAAACATGTCTACCTTAACTGATTATGTAAATAAACTAAGAGTAAAGTTACTTACAATTTTTTTTTACTAGATTTCACATAATCAACTTTTAGATTGCCAAAAAAAAAAAAACCTCGAGGCTTACCTGCTAATTTTAAATCGCTTTGATGTACGAAAACCTATGTACCTACTCACAGTAGGCATTTCTTGTTCTACCAGATGGTCAAAAAATAAATTAATTAAAAAACAACCGGTTCAGTTTAAAAAAATAAAAATAAACGCTACAAACAGAGCTAGAACATGACCTACTATTGTAGCCCAAGACAAGTTCCTGTACTAATTACGCTCTTTGCCACATCCTGACAGAAAAACGCTTCGTGTTGCTTTATGATCCTGCTGGTAAAGCGGAAGCCACTTTGTGTTTGAGGGTGGTGTGACACTCCGTAGTGGGTGACGTCAAGCTCAACCACACCTCCCAAAGCCAAGTATGCATGAAAAAGACCAGCCAACGCATAATCCCTGCCTTCTCTCCTCCCTTTCTTACACAAGGACACATGCAGAGTGAGACAAGTAATTACATGTTTATGTGGATGGCCAACTCCACAAATTCTTCCACTGATTAATATTAATCCTGTCTGAAAGACATAACCCAACATCTTTATGTGAAGCAGGATGAGAATGTATATATCTAAGCTAACAGAAGAATTTCCGTCCTTTAACAAACACCTCAACTATCATGTAAAACTGAGGCAAGATCAGCTGAGGAATATTTAACCACTTGAAATTCAAATGCTTTGGCAATACAAATATTAGTGATATGGTTGAATTATTAGCAAACGAAAACTTATATACACACATGGAAGGGAAAAAACAAAAAAAACAAAAACTGTCATAACCAGTATTTCTGAAGGCCTTTTCTTGTGAATGACATTCGTTTCATACCTCTAAAGCAATCAGGAAAAGCATCAAAACATTTTACCATGTGGCTTATCGTTTTATGACTTCTATTCTTAGTACAGTAAATGAAACTTTAATAACTAATGCGTGACTGGAAAAACAAAGTGACAGAAGGAAGTTTACAAATTGAATGTAATTACAGTGGGAGGTCTAACCTATAAACTGGTTTGACAGTCATGTTAGCTTTAAATAACATTCGAGGTGTTGATCATCATTAAAGTATGGAACAGTCAATCTTAAGGTTTTAATGAAATGCAATCATATATGTGTGTGCTTAATTTATGGAAAACAGAAGTTTATGGTTAGTTTTTTGTTTCTCCATCAATAAATGTGTTCTGTAGTTGAGGATAGAGTGTAAGAAAGATCCCATTTGCACAAGTGTTTAGCGACAGCTTCATGTGTGTTTATTACACTTGGGCGGGGGTTAAAACACCAGGACAATTGTCAGTATTCAAATGCAATCAAACAGCAGGACAATTTCCTCATTTTTAATCTGACATGACAAACTGTTTTACTTTGAGTAAGAAGCTAATGTACATCACGTGCGTCAGCGTTCTTAGGTAAACTAAAACCCAAACACTACTTGCTCATTAGTGCAAACAGTTACTAACAATTTATCATTAGTTGAGTGTCAAAACTCAAAAACAAGCACCATTTCAAGTATCCAAACTATCCAATATATAAATTGTATATATAGTAGAACTGATGATGAAATGGTAAGTAATAGTTAAACATAATAGAAGTATTCAAGATTATTAAAGTTTTGTTATGGCAGACTGCATGACAGCAGTTATAAGAAAGAAAAAAATCACTTGATCATAACAGGATAAAAGAAAGACTGTGTTTAAATGACCTACACCCTTTTTAGCAGAGCGGTTTGAATTAGTCGTTTGCATTTACGAAGCAGAAGGTGACCAGTAGGGTGGTGTATCATCCACAATGAGGAATTGACCTCTGGCCCATTTCCCTGATGGAAGTGCTTATGTCATAACTCCAAGGGAAAAAAATAAATAAATTTGAACATAGTGTATGTATATATATTTATATGTATGTGTATATATCTCTATCTATATCACCACTGAAATTAAATTATCGGTACGCACAACTAAGCATTAAAAGTACATATCTTAAAAAAAAAAATAAAAAAAATAAAAAAAGGACCAAAATAAAGAATGAGATGATCATAAGTGCAGTTTCTCTCAATGTGTACTCGAATTGTATTCAGTCCCTTGTCCTGAGACAAAGCTGACATTAAATTTACCAGCATTTGTTCCAGTAACATCTTACAAAGACACCCATGCCGCCACCCGGTTAACACACTTGACTAGGGTACAGATCACCTATCTTAATACAAAAATAAAGTAATGCTTTATAAACTGAATATTTAGTGGAAAAACATGTTATGAATTTTAAAATGCTCTTCAAACATGTCAATTTTGCTTGTCAGACATTTGAAAAGTGCAGGCAGATATGCTCAATTTACCTTGCCAGATCCACAGAACCACAAGAATCAGCTGCAGCACCTTCTTGGTTTAGCAAAACAGTCTCTTTTTCCATAATTAACTTAAATCCCAACTCTTGCCCTCCACAGTCCCAAAACCTTGTACGCAAGTGGCTGAATGACAGAGTGTCTCAATACCTTTTGCTCTTATATTATCTCCAACTCAACAGGGAGTAAAGGTCTGTTTTACTGCAAGTGATAAAAGCATTTCAGAGCACAACCTAAAGGTAAAGCCACAGTAGGAAGAGCCAACTAAAATGGATAAAGTTTGGTCTCAAACCCAAAATACTCACCAAGCTTCCATGTTATTCTAGGATTAAGCAGTGTTGTGGAAAAACAATGGGAGGGGGTGGAAATGCATGGGTTTAGAGAAACACTGCAAGGTTTTAAAAATCTAACCAATAATCACAATGGCCTCTTTCCATCTGCAAACAAAGGCGGATTTGAAAGCAGAAAATACAGACATGACAATAACTGGCTTAGACTTTGTGAGCAATGGTAATGAGGTTTAGAGCACAGGAACAGTCAACACATGAGAAGCCTAGAAGCTTCTTTGAAATAAATCAGAAGATCAACTTTGTTAAACTAGTTGCATAAACAACTCAGGATTCGCTCCTCATTCGTTTATTTCTATGTACAGTACATGACATCACCAAGATAGTCCCAGCTGCACCCGCACCATCAGCCATGCTTTAATCATCATACATCACCTACTTGTCCCCGCCTCACGCACCACTTGCCACGTTTCCACTGCAAACATGTGACATCAACCTATAAGATGAGTAGGGGGTGGGAGTCTAGCTGGCTTTGAAAAATATTTGTCAGCTATCAAATCATCCCAAGCATGATTCTGGCTACAGTCCTGATACTGTTCAGAGATGTTGAGCATGTAGGCATTAGTCAATAAATAGGACAGTTTGACCATTCAGCCATGTTTACGAAAAGGACTTACGGTAATACTTTCCTCAATCATGAATTTTCTTACTTAAATTACCACAATCTTAAGACATTAAAAAGAAAAAAATGTGTTCAAAGCAGGTAAATGTATAACTTGATGAACAAAGCAAACAGTTATTTTACATGTTGACAAGGAGTCAAACTTGATAATTTCCCTCCAACAACACACAGCGCTCACTTACCATAATACTATAGATTTTATAAACTGTTAAACACATTTATCTTACCACGTTTTTATATACCAACAAGGCTTGAACAAATTTTCTAAAGAGGGATCAAGTCACTCATTATCTCTGTTCCAAAACAAGGGACTTGTGTGCCAATAAGACATGAAATTACTCAGTACAAAAGGTTTCAGTAATATAAAGTAACAGCTTTAAAGCTTCCAAAATCTTGTCATTTTGAACAAAGTAGGATGACTTCTCAAACACAGGATATTCAAGTCAGTAATAACATTTTGGGGGTGTAGAGATATGATGCTTTAATTTTCTGTCCCGAGTTTAGACAGGTGATCCTAGCAGTCCTGGGACAGATTGTCAGCAGTTCTAGTGCCCTTAAGACAAAATTACCTCCAAGCAGAACTCTCCTATGACTAAAGCTGCAGCTGTGGCAACATGAACCACAGGTTCACATGTGACACTTCCCTGAAGTTTTAAAACCTTTAAACAGAATCCATAAAACAGAGCCTCACGGTGTAATAGCACCACCTTCTGGACAACAAGGTTAACTTTTAAAGGCAAACTGATTCCTCAATCAAAATTGTTTTGTTTAATTTTACAAAATGGATCATTGCACCTGTAGTTACTTCAACTAAAAGGGAAAATTAAATTAAAACATCTTCAAAACAACACCTTTAAGCTTTTTCTGTTGTAATGTAAAAATTAACAAGTCAATCTGTTTATTTAAAGGGGGTTGACGTTTGATCTACTATACAACAGCTGCATTGATTGCACCATCACAACCAAAGCTACAACCTAAAACATTATTCTGGCACCCTGCCCATGCTTCACAGCAGGGAAATGTGCATTTGTCCCAAATATAAATAAACAGATCTGTGCATGAGTTACTGAATAAATGAGGCTGTGTTTTGGAATAGGAAGTCATGCAGTTTGTCCCTCAACTTCCTTCATGCAAACTGGACAGAAACAGAAGGCCTTTCTTCAAGAGAAATGCACTTCAAGAGACTGGGCAGCATGCAGAGAAAAGTAATAGAGGATTAAAAAAATGCCAAACGTGAAAATATATGCACTGAATACATTAATAATAATAATAATAATAACAATAATAATAATAATAACAACAATAACAACAATAATAATGCATTGAGAACAGCAACTTAGGATACCTGCTTGTCTGAATGAGCAATGTGCCAAAGTTAGCTGTGATATAAATTATTTAAACACTGCTGGTCTTGGGAAACTTTGTGCACTCATGTCCGACAGCATCCGTCTAAAAGAATTTTTTTCCCTACACACTGCATGTTTAAGAAAAAAAAAAAAAAAAGTAAAAAAAAATGAATAGAGCCAATTCATATTAGTTTGATTACCAGAGCCATTTAAATTAGTCTTTAACAAAATTTTGCAATGCAAATTGCAGTTCCCGAAACATTTTCCTTGTTTCCATATATTATTTTTTATTATTAAAATAATGTGATTATGAAAAAAAAGGTAACAGGGACATACAAATTGTATACTTCCTCTGTTGCGACAGCACACAATGCAATTTAAAAAAACAAATAGGTGCCAAATGAGTTTTATTCAAAGTTTTAAATGTCTTTTTGACTAAAAATAGACTGACTTCTAACAATTGCTTCAAGTGGAATTCATGAGACTCCTATGAGATGCTAAATGTAAAACTGCTAAGACTATATAGCCTTTTTGGCTGTGTGACAAGGGTAGCAGAGTAGTCATTAGCACTAGCCTGACAGAGGCAAAGCACAACTTCAGCTGACCAGTCATCAGCTGATAGTCCTGCAGATGTGATTTTCTAGCTTTTAAACATGGGTGTTCTCTCTAATCTCATAAATTAATACCTACAAGATTTTCATAACCCACAGCGCTACTGAAGCTCCCTCCTGGGAGCATCTTCCTGGAGCCAACAGGATGTATGCAAAGCTGCCCCACCCAGCCTATTCTAGGATCTTGCTTTTCCACAAGCTCTGCAGCTGTGCCAGGTCTCTTCCCTACCAGGCAATTTATATTTTTCTGACAGAATGCTGCATGCGTGTACAAAAGCATCTCGTTAAAAACTAGTGAACAAAATGCCCAGTTTTTAAGCTTGCTTTGGTACCATTAACTACTATGCTTATTTGAAACAGTACAGTTTTACATTTTGACTCAAATGGGGAGACTTGAATATAAAAAAGAAACCAAACTAAAAGACCAATTACACTAAATGCCTCAGAGCCTTCGTTAACTGAAGCCTTATACAGCCATGAAATGAATGTGTTCTTGAAACTGATAACCACGCACCATTCTATACGACAGACTCACCATAAGTGCACTGATAACCAGCAGGCCACCTCTGATTGGCAGAGCGCTCTTACTCCTGTAAACAGCTATCTATGGATTGGAATGTCGAAGGCAAAACCTAGAGGACACCGAGAACTTGACAGCGAGATTCTGAGAGCATTTATATAACCCCGTAGACCACCTGTGGTCGACCCATGAAGCCTAAAAATAGACAATTCTTAGAAAACATGGGCATGTTTGTCTGGATGTCGTAAGGCACACAGTTTGTGTGAAGGGGTTTAGAAAGAAAATGCGCATTGTGAGTGAGTGGGGTTGTACACGCAAGTCTGTTCCAAGGCCAGCTGTGAAAACTGAACAGGCCTGGATGATGGAAGAGCAAATGCTGATGTCAATAGGAAGCAGGTGAATGGTCATGTTTTCTGAGCTGTAGGCAAAGAAGAGACTAAGAACCAAACAACTCTAGATCAGATTTTCTTTATACTAATTTTCTACTAGTGATGCTGCTTATTTATAATTGCTTTATTAACTACAGTAGTTAGTACTACTACTGTAAAAACAAAAACCTCACTAATGTGGGTCAAGAGTGTAATTGGGGGGTGACACGTTAAACAATCTAGTCAATGTGTTTAATGTCACAAAAAGTCCATAGCAATGTTTACATAAGTAATCATCCAGTTAAGGAATATTTGCAATTGACTAGAAAAAAAAATAAAAAAAAAAATAAAACGGTTTCTAGGCCTTTCTTTAAACTCAATAGGGATCAGGTCTTTTCGGCTTTATGCATGAGTCATAAAGACAGAGCAGAGATTAACTAGTGTTTTGCTAACATATGTAGTGATAAATAAATGTCCCATTTGCCACATTTTTACTACTACACCGATATAAGTAACTGCTAATTTAATTTAAGGGGTTAAAATTCAACTATCATATTAATAAATACTAATAAAAAAAAACAAGACTGAAACGTTATCAACGTTTAAATGTCATCACATCCTCTGCTAGGCGGATGGTTAGCATGCTAGCGGATTGTAGCACAGACTGACTGCACTCCTTCGTAAAATACATTTCGCACAGCTCTTTTTAATGGTATATCATTAGAACAACTAGAACAGCGATTTTCTTTTCGAAAAGACTGCTGTCAGCTAAGAAATACAAACAACATGTTTGCATCCACCCAAATGATGCTTGCCAGCAGCCGGCGGAAGATAGCGGTTAAGCTAGCCACATTCATTCTACCCACCTCTCCTTCATGAAGTGCTTTATTCTCACTATGGCCTTCTCGTCGATCTTCCTCAGGAAGGTTTTCAGCCTGTCTTTTTTATTTTCAAGCATTCTTCCCTCAGCCAGTGGTGGTCGATTCGTGTAGAAACGACTCTCCACGCCTAACTCCAGCGTTCTTGTTCTGCTTCTCCGTTTGCCCCCCTCTCCTCCCCTCTTCATACACAGCTGATTAGGATAATGACCTGAAATCGGACCAAGTCAGAAGACCAATCAGAATCGGCGAAGCTATTAGAAAAAAACGGTCATGTCATGTATTATCCAATCAGGATTAGGTAGTTGGCCTAAACGGTCCGCCTACTTACCTTATATGGTAAATAGGCTGTCCCTGGCTTTAGACCCACTTCTTTATACAGGGCTTGGTAATACAGTACTGTACAGTATTTCACTAGTTGTGTGGGACTGTGTTGAGCATTAATTTTGAGGAGAAAGGTAATTTGCACACATGAATAGATAAATCACTATTATTGTTTGATGTGCCATTAGTTAAACGTAATCTATAAAGAAAAAAGTGATGTGTAGTCATATAAACCTGGGTGGGGCTTATGCCAGCTATCATGCATTCATCCTGTTGATCTATGAAGGTCAGTACTGTATAGTCACAAAATTCAGCAAAGTAATAAAAAATAGTACCAAGTCTATCTGAACAATTCAATTTAAATGCATGTTTTGTTTAATTTATGTTTTTTTTATGAATAACAGTAATGGTTAAAATGATCATTTTAAGTCAGAGTTTAAATTTAAAATGCATAAGCTTGCAGTGCACATTTAAATGAATCTCATGTACAGTATACTGTGCCATAAAGTGACTTCTGTGCACACATGCAAATCTCTAGCACAGAATATGTGTAAGGTATGTAGATTTTGTTTAATACCACACCCTGAACCACTTCTTTTGTTGCAAGAACCTCCTCATTTGGGGAAAAAACAAAACAAAACAAACAAAAAAAAAAAAAACCAACAACAACTCGAGCAACCTGGCAATGATTCTTAACTACTGTATTGTACAGTCAGCAATCCATGACCACGAGACCAAACACTGGGCTGGAATCTAAGTCACAATGTCATTACACTGAGTGACTGTTTTGTCTTAAATGGGATAAGTTGTACAAGGCTGGCAGTTTGTGAAGACTTCATTTTTACCTGGATTACATTAGCTGACACTGCAGTTATGTGAAGTAACCTTGAGAAGTGTGAATAAGTGTTTCCAGAAGCTGACCCTGAACTTTAGCCTCTGTCTGAAAGTTGTGAGGAGACGCCCTCCATTAAAGGAACAAGGAAGCTGTTTAAATGCAACTTAAATGTTAGCACATCATAGCTTCTTGTAATGTTACTGATTTGTCACACCATGATAAATCAGTTAAAACTATTAAAAAAAAATTACAATATGTCAACACATTGTTGACAAAGACCTTGAACGCAATGAACAAGACTCTTATTGGGCAGCAGTTTGGAGAAAGGTACACAAATATCAACTTTGAACGTCTTTCCCCTCCTCTTCACGAGGCAGTTCAGTCACCATCACGCCACCAGAAACAGAGGAGGCAGTGTATCGTCACATGACACAGCAAACACACCACCCTCACACAATCTGGCCTTTACACAAGCCAGCCGCTGGACTTCCCTGATGTCCCTGCTGCCTGGAAACAAGGCAGATTCTGAAAAGGAAATCACGCTTCATGAGGAAGTGTGCAACGTAACAGGGTGGCGTAGGCTGTTCCTACGCCACCCTGAACAATTATAGGCTTTTCTGAGTTGAAACATTGATGTGGATTACAAAAGCTCACATCTCTGGGAAAATGTTTGATGTAATTTGATTAATCAGAACTTTTTATTTTATTTTATTTTATTTTTTCAATACCATCCTTAAAACCATACACGGAATATTTCAAGAAAACTCAAATGGCTTGGATTATAAACAGGAACATGAACACGAACAGTGGCTACGTGGCTGTTAATTATATTCTCCTTCCTCTTCTGGTTTTAGTAGGCCTATTTTGTGTGAAAAGTTAAAATGAAAACAAAAACTATTTAATGTTTGTGAATATTACTCAATGTCTTCAAAGTTCATGCTCAAGGTAAAAAAAATGCAGCAAAGTTAATTCAGGGCCTCTGAACAGTTTTTTTTTTTTTTTTTGTGCTGAAACGTTTTGTCCTTCATCCAAAGGACTTCGTCAGTCCGAGGAGCCACAACAAACTCAGTCTCACAAGCAGCACACTCACATAGTGGACCAACCAGTTTGATGGTGATAAGA
>JARVGS010000979.1:14330554-14342358 GCA_031762315.1 Hypsolebias antenori | reverse complement strand
CAGATGGGCACAATAGAAAACATGATAACATTTGCAAAATTAAAAGTAGAATTTCTTGAAGGAATGCAGTAACCCCACTACCTTTTAATCCAGTGTTTTATATGAAGAATATTTTACAGTGAATATGACGGCATAGCCCAGTAGCTGAAAAAGAACGTAATCCATAATCTCTTGTAGCATTGCAAGATGTCACACTTAAATTTGTATTGTGAACTACTCTTAGCTACCACCACATCAAACTTTAGCTCAGTCTCTATAAAATGGACTGAACTGTAGCCATTTTTTTATGTTTTTAATGTCAGTTGCCTGTGACAGCCATCTTGAATTAGGTTCAAAGGAAAATGATGGTTAACAATGAAAAATTAGATTGCAACATCATAGTTTCAAATGTAAAAAAAAAATTAAAAATAATTAAAATAAACAGTGTACCACATGACAAGAAGTGAAATACAGACCACACTTTTTGCTAATATTGACCGACTTAACCTGATTCATTCATCCTTGGTTTTGTCAATATTTGCAAGTGACTTCAACAACAGTGGGGTGGGGGGGTGGGGGGGAACACACCATCTCTAACAGCCTATAAGCGGAGAGTCTCAAAAATACAAAAATCTTAAAGTTTGCAAAAAGAACGTTTAATAAATAGCTGCCATCACACTCTTTCTTTGATTCTCTACCTAAATCTAGAAGAATTAGCTGCCATTTGAAAATAGGAATCTCGTATCGTTTATTATTATTGACTTTTGTTGCTTACGTTAAACAAAATCAATATAACGTTCGTTTGTCCACGCAATGAGAACGAGTGTGCTTCTTTGGCCTCTTGCACCGCGCTATGTCACAACTTAGATCAATGAAAATGTTGTAGCTGTTCAAACGATTTCACATCTAGAATTTGTGGATCTGCTACAACATTCATGTTGCTTTGGTTCTGGTACTGTAAAAAAAAAAAATAATAAATGACAAAGATATAGTGTGGTTCGTTTGGAGGACCTGATGGGAAAAACATCTCGGCCTGAAAAGTTGCGTTGCACTTGCAGCTGCAGCCATGCCCTTCATAGCACAGGTGCATGGTCATGAAGCAAACTAGAAAAGAACAACACAGGTTGTTCCCCTCTACTCTGGAAGAATATATCATTTTAGCTCAATACATACTGACACTCTGAATGATAACACATTTAAACATCCTTATCAAATGGAACTTATGATACGTTGTACGTGCCAGGACAACGTAAAACAACCATATCAAAAACTGATTGCGTACATGATTATGTATCCTTGTGTATCACCAGGAATTGAAATCTATCAGCTACATGCAGAATCATCTGACTGACACGTTCCCTGTTGGCATATTAAAAATGGGACTTTTGGGGGAATTTCCATATTCGCAATGTTCCTTTTTGTGGCCTAATATGAATATTTTTTCTTGTTCGCATGGCTTATGCCTCTCACGGAATGATTCACACTCAACGTCAAGGACAAATGGTAAGAATAAAAGCACAAGCTCTCATGACGTGGATTTTTGTGACATAGAGTTTGTGGGGAAGCCTAACACAGCATGACTTACTTTCTGATGTGTTGCAGATAATCCGCTTTTCAAGCTTATCTCTGCTTTTCATCAGTTTTAGGTTTAAATCATTATCACATTCTATATTTCAAAAACACTTTCAACATCATACATGCATTTCAGAGATGTAGGCAAAAAAAAAGAGACATTTTAAGAAGCACACAGTGTGAAAAGAATCAGTCTATGCAGACTAAATGTTTGGTTTTCGCTCTTTAAATTGCGTTTCTGTAGGCTGAGGGTAAAAGGTCAGAACATCAACAAGAATTTATCCCCAACAACAACCTTTTATCTTTCAGCAATGCCAGCAGGCAGCCACATCTCACTGACTACCCAGCAAGATCATCTTACCGGGAACACTGGGACATTGTCTGTGGTTCCCAGTGTAGGAGTCATTTTGCAGATATGCTGGACATTTTCATACTTTAAGGGACTGCTCACACGTTTAAGGTGATTGGTGTTGTGACATGTTGTTCAATTGATAGAAAGGACTAGAGGTTTACCTGTGTCGCATATTAAAAACCTTTACCTGGTGTGCTTTATTTGTGCTCTCTGTCCGTGAGCTACTGAAGGCTCAGGTGTAACATATATAGTCAACAGGTATTGGGTTTCTACTTGGTTGTGCTACTGGTACCAAGTTACACACATCATTTATTTATACGTGTTCCTCACTCTAGAGCTTTGGGGTGGTTGGTTGTGTGTTTGATCGGTTAAAGGTGGAGAAGGACTGTTTCTTTTTCGGATAAAGCGGCTCGCCAGCAGAGTTAACGACCTGAACTTGGGTCGATGCGGAACAGCAAGCGTATGAGCCCGTAGGACTCCCGAGGCAGTAGTGGTCAAGGTCATGGAGGACCAGAAGGCCCAGAATCAGGGGTGTATGGAGCCCACAGCTCCTCCGCTTTCACCACCTTCACCTCCACCAACGGAGCCACCAGAATACCCGAGACCAAGACTCATCTTCCACACCCAGCTGGCTCATGGGAGCCCAACGGGGCGCATCCATGGATTTACCAATGTCAAGGAGCTGTATGCCAAGATAGCAGAGGTGTTCAACATCTCCCCCTCAGAGGTAACACGATTACAAAGTGACATTAAAAATCCTCCAAATTTAAAACAACCCAGTTGTTGTTCACTCTTGTAAACAGGTGTTAGGTTTCCGTTCCAGCATTTTTCCCCATGATGCGTTGTTGAAGATAATTTCCACATACTAATATTGGCCAGACTTTGTACTCAAGCTTCCAGGCAATAAATCAATAGTGGAAACAAAAAAAACTAGCAAAAGACCAAGTGATGACGATTTTACCTTTGACGTGTATTAGTGAAAATGTAAAAAAGAAAACAAACAAAATCCTTAAATAAATGCATTTTCAGCCTGTTATTAAAATAGTATACTGTATTTAGACATCTGTACAGGTTTGTGATCTAAAGAAATTAAGAGAATCTATCAATACAAGATTTTTTTTTTTTTTTTTAAGTTACACATCCATATGGAGCTATAGGTGATTAACTTGGACCAATAAACTGCATTATATGGTCAGGTGACTGCAAGCAGTTGCTCACGAGGCCAGAGTCTGATGTAAGATCAGACCAAGCCTTTAGTGGATCAGATGTGGCCATACTTGCACACTCTGCCTTGATTCTGTTTTTACAGCTGAACATCCTTAAAGACTTCCTCCTCGATGTCAGGATGTTTTCTGTGCTTTGGACAGACAATTTAAATGCAATAGTTAAAGAATAAGCTTTAGAGGGAAAAAAGTATTGGGTAAATGATCTTACATTTTGAGTACAGTGCATTTTATCCATAAGGGGAAAAAACACTGCATAAAACTATACAAAGTATTTAAAAAAAATCTTAAAACAACTAATTTAACCTCTAAACCCCTTTACTAAAACTAATGATTGGTACTTTTCTGTTGAACCCCTCATACTAGCACTCAGCAAGAGACAAACGTATCATGCAACACTGGTTATCATATACTGTACTGTACTTATCAAGCTCAAGGCTATCTTGAAGGCGTTCATCAAGGCCATGAAGCAGAATATGTGTTTGATCTTGTCAAGGCACACACCAAGGTTGTGTCTTCGGCACCACACATTTTCCTTTGTAGCACAGGAATATGAAGTGCTTTCAAATTTCTGAAATCTTATACAGAATAGTGTGGAGTATTGAAAGTTACAATTTGATGTTGTACGTTGTCTACCTGCGAGTTGCAGGCTGCGATGTAAACTAATATGTACTACCAGAAAAAAAAAAAAAAAAAGAGAAAGAGAGAGAGAAAGAATTGGAACCAGAATACAAAGTATTTTAGTAAATTTTAGTTCAGTTACTGCATCAACTTGTGTATCTGCAGGACCTTGCACTGCATATGAAACTCCAGACATAAGGTAATTTAGAGAAAAACATCAGTAAATTTTGTGTCACAAATACTTTTCTTGATCTTTATTGGATTGAAGAGAAGCAGAACATCTAATGTACCAATATATGAGACGACCTTGAACCCAAGTCAGATAGTTTTGTTTGTAAGAGCAGCACTATTCAACAGGTACTGTGAGATAACAGTTCATTAAGGTTATCTTTGATTTATTTAATGGATTATTAAACAATAGAAGACCTTGAAGCTGAAGGCTGGTAATGTGTTTGTCTTCTATAGCTTATTTCATATGTGAAATGGTTACAACACCTAAACAACTTTTCATTTTCTTAACTTTTTAAAGGAAAAACATTAAAAAACATTATTAATGATTCATTTTAGTGACTTTAGCAGAAGATTGGTGAAAGCAAAGCAAACCTTTTGAGTCTACTGCCCTCTCCTGTACCATTTTTATATTGCAGCTTTATTTGCTTGGAGTGAGGGATGGAGGAAGGTGGGTAAAATGAAGTTATTCTTCAGCATTTTAACCAGGTAAATTTGTTACAAACAAACTAGAAGAAAAATAAGAGTACATATGAACGTGGTCATAATGTAATTCTAACATAATAAATACTCAATCCAAAACAATCCTTAATAAATCTGCAGCTTTATGCAGCTTCATGACAGACACAAATATCTGCAAACAGTTAATGCTTGCAGAATGAATGAGGAAAACTGGATTTCGTCAAATCCGCTTTTAAAGTTATTATTATTTTTATATGTTTGTTTGTTTCTTGGTGTGTGCATTTCTTTAGATCCTTTTCTGTACCTTAAACTCCCATAAAGTGGACATGCAGAAGCTGCTGGGGGGACAGATTGGACTGGAGGACTTCATCTTCGCTCACATCCGAGGGGCGACCAAAGAAGTGGAGGTGATAAAGACAGAAGATGCTTTGGGTCTCACTATCACAGACAACGGAGCTGGCTACGCTTTCATTAAGGTGAATGAAAGGACGAACAAAACAACTGTTAAAGAACAAAAAAATGTGTGTTTCTAATTGGCTGCTTGCAAACAGAACACAGAAAGTGATAAAAAAATTAAAACGTCATGGCACAGAGACAAACAGAAAATTTGTTTACAAAGAAAACTCTAAAGAACCAGTCAACCCTCCTAAATATGACAAATCTTCTGATTAAGTTCATACAAGTATGAGTTCAGACCATTCTTTCCGCCTCCAGAGAATAAAAGAAGGCAGCACCATAGATCGGCTGAAGACGGTTTGTGTTGGTGACCACATTGAGGCTATTAACGACCAGAGCATTGTGGGATGTCGACACTATGAGGTGGCAAAGATGCTGAAAGAGCAACCAAGAGGCATCCCCTTTACTCTGCGCCTTGTGGAGCCAAAGAAGGCCTTTGGTGAGTATTGTGTGTGTGAGAGAGTGGAACGTGTTGGTCAAAGATGTTGGCTGAGTTTGCACCCAATATGTTCACTGACGTTGGGTCTGTGCACTCAAAGCCATTAAGACTCATGATTCTTGTACATATTTGGAGTGAAAATGCCATTCTTTTCAGCAGTTATGTCAAAGTTATCCCTCTTAATAAATGACAGACTGAAAGCCAGCAGAGCTCTTGGTGCTGGGAACCAGGAAGTTCTTCATACACCAAACAGAAAGAGAGGAGACGACTGTTTAAAGATCGCTGGCTGCCTGCCACTATTACTGCGAAAGTTGTTGGTCTCTGACGCTACAGTGAATGTTTAAACTTAGAATGATTTAGCCTTCTTTGGAAAAAATGATCTCCTAAAGTACTTCTGAAAGGAAAAGCACGGCTTAATGTTTGAAATTTTTGTTCAATGAAGAAAAAGCACATCAACAAAACTTTTAGATGTTTGGAGAGCTCAGTCAAGTGGGATTATTTATGACTAATAAAATATAATTTAAGGCATGCACAGACAAAAAAAAAAGAAACATGAAGTTTGAAACAGAGTTTCAAAAACCTAACGGCATTATATTTCATTTATAACTTGCAGGTAATGTCCTAATGACAGCTTTCCAACATGAAATTTTTTTTTAAAGGACACTTTTTGGCATTTCCATTTTTAAAAGAGCACCCATGTTTTACAAATATCTGTTTACATGCTTACCTACTTCTTACCATTGTTCTAAAAAGGTGTTCTTTTAAAAACATTGGCCGAAGGTCTTCAAACTCCTTGCTTCAATAGCTCATCCATTTTACAACCCTTTCCACAGAAGTACAGTGAAAAGTTAAATGGTTGACTTTGTGTGAGTGACACATGTGCGTCATTGCTTGTCGTTAAAATTTAACATGTGATGTTACATGTCATAACATATCCAAGTGTAGTTCAGCGTGAAAACATAAGGCAAACATTCACAGGGATGTGCAGAAGAAAAAAAAAAAAACTAAACTGAAAATGTGCCAAACGTTTGCAAATGACCAGAACATTTCAAGCAGCCTGGGAAATAACAGTTTTTATTGAGACCATTAATAAAATACATAAAAATCTGTTTCTTTGAGGCAGACTTTTTAGGAGTGTGGAGTGGCTAAAGACAATTGCTCAGTAGTTGTAGTTTAATTACAAAAAAGTGGCTAATTTTTAAAACAAAATCTGAAATATAGACAAAGGCCTGTATCTTAAATGCTTAGTGAGACAAGTGGTTTGATTCATTTCTTGGCAGCATTTGCTTACATAAATCTATTCTTTAACAATCAACTAATGGAAGTTTTGTTTAGGCTTTGGGAGGGGTTTTTATTTTGACTGTTTCCTTCCGTAAAATGCTCTACCTGTCCAAAGGAGTGGAACAGAGTGAACTGGCTGCTTATCAGACAGGAAACCAAATCCACAGTCAAGTGTCTGACTTCCTGCTCCTGATCTGTATCTCTTGTTACCCCTTGATAACTCAAGGCTCCAGTCCATTTCCATTGCACATTAAAATACCAGCAGACGGTAAACAGGGTCATTGGGACTGAGCTGAGCGAATGAACAGATATTCTCCAAAAGGTGCAGGCTGTGGGAATCTGGGTTTCAGACTGCTGGGGATTCTGGTTATAAGAATGGATCAGTATTGTATCCAGCTCTCTCAACACACTTAACTGCTTGCCCTGTTCTTCCATCTTCTTCTTCTTCTTTTGGCTTTTCACTCGCCAGGGGTCGCCACAGCGAGTCATCCTCCACCATCTCACTCTGTCCTCACTCCAACTACCTCCATGTCCTCTCTAACGGCATCCACCCTCAGTCCTTCATTCATGATTTTCCTCCTCTCCCTCTGTCTCCTGACACGTTTCCCTCCTCGTGGTCTTCGACTAACAGTAGCACAATTTCTGCCGGCACCCTGTTTGTCAACAGCACCGGTGGCAGTCATTGTTAACCTGGGCCTCGACTGATTCAGCATGGTTTTGCTTTGATGAACTCGCATTATGGTTTTGGCAAAAGTGTCTTACGTTGGGTGCAGTTCCTGACACAACCTCACCATTTACCCGGGCTTTGGTCGGGCACAAGAGACACACTGGCTTGTGCTCCCTAGTAGCTGGTTTGCCCTTTTTGTCCATCTCACATGAAATTCCTGCCTCTACCTGGTCTGTGTGAAGGATCTCAGCATCAGTCTGGTCCTTTCCACTGGTGGTGAGCTGAGCAGAGAACAACACAAAATGGCGTGCCGAAGCTTATAAGAGAAATTTGTGAGAAACGCCCTCAAACATCAAGAGATAAAAAAAATTAAAAAAAAAAGACTGCGTAATTTTTTTGCACCATGTCATGACAACTGGCCTTACCTGGTTTTACAGCGCTTGATGTGCAAACCAGGTGAGTGACCCCGTGCTTGGAAGCACGACGGCTCAGTGGTTAGTGCTGTTGCCTCACAGCAAGAAGGTCCTGGGTTCAGTCCCCGGTTGAACGTGGGGTCTTTCTGTGTGGAGTTTGCATGCTCTCCTCGACTCTGGTTTCCTCCCACAGACCAAAACCATTAGGCTGCCTTCAGGCCCTCCCTGCAAAAGAGGTCTGTGATCTCAATGGGATTTGCCTGACTGAATAAAAGTTAATAATTAAAAATAAAAAAAAATCTTGATAAATTATGATAAATTGTCCTGGAAGTTGTCTGGAGTATGAATATGTCTGGATTTTAATAGCTATATGTCATTCACGCTCGTAAAAGCAAACGGGTCATCGGACTTTGATTGCCACACACAGAATATGTTTGACAGCAATGAATAAATAAATCTGACCACTCACAGCTCGCAGGGTTGGGAGGATGTTTGCTTTCGAGCATCAGTCTTAAACTTTGTGTGACAGAGCTGATGCTGACATCTGACCCTGATCCCTGGAAGACATTCTCCTTCTCTCTGGAGTCCCGAACCTACAGTGCAAAAACACAGATGTGCTTTTTCCACACAGACCCAAGGGTCTTTCATGTACTTGTTGACCGGCTCGCCGGGAACAATTTCAAGCATCAAAACCCTAAATATAAACATTCTTCAAGTTCTGACTATGAACTTTGGTGCACTTAGTAAAGATTAAGCTTAGAAAGTCACAACCTCGGCACTACACACTGGAGGTTTATCTATAAAGGCCCTAAAACACAAACCAATTACACTCCCACTAATACAGTAATTTAATAATTGTTAAAGGTCTTTTTTAATCTAAAGGTGATAGTCTTCTTAAGAAGTCTGGATAAAGGCTTTGCCATTTCAAATTGAAATATGTCATCACGAGGGGGAAGAACAGTGCACACCCAAATATAGTAGTTTGGATAGGAATGCTTTGCTTTGCCCTCTGTTGTACTGGATTTCCAAAAATGTAAAGTCTGGTGAGATGATCTAATTTCTTGGGAAGTAATAGCCCAACACTGACTGGAAGGACACTGAGGTCTAACGGAACTGGAAGACTCATCCAAGTTGAATGAACTGTTTTCTATTTTGATCAACGCTGAGCTAAACAAATGGTTCCATTGGATTAACGACCGTCTCTCTGTGTGATCAGACATGATCGGAATGAGGACCAAGGCGCCAAAATCTAACGAGGGCAAGTTGGTGAACGGGAGAGAGACGCTTCGACTGCGCTCCAAGGGGGCTGCTACCGTTCAGGAAGTGGTGAGTTTTTCACACGCTGGTCAGACAGAAACTGCCAGGACTTCGCAATGTGGTCAGAGAGCAACGTGCACGAACCAAGGGAGCTGCACTACTTTGAACTCAATTTTTCGCACTTTTCTGACTTGATAATTTTGCATGGATTAATTTTTTTTAAACATTGTGCAACACTGTCTAGACCTGATCTGACTTTATGAACAAAACATTCCACAAACAATCAACTTCTACAAGAAATAAACAAACTGTTCATTTTTTTAGAGCCTCTGTACAAAAACATGCACATGATTTTTTACTAATATACTGTGAACCCATTGATATTCTTGCTTAAAAAACATTGAAGGCCGATAAGCATTGTTAGTTTGAAACATTTCATAAATTCTGCATGCATGCAATTAACTCTCGCTGGGTTGGTCTGAACTCAGAATGTAAATCTATACATTTTCCTCTTTTTATCAAAGTTCATGCTCAATAATCCTGGTAAAATTCCAACAAAGTTCAGTCAGATCATCTGGATGGTTTCTTTTTTTTTTTTGCTGTTGTTGTTGTTGAGATGTTTCGGCCTTCATCCAAAGGACTTCATCCGTCTGAGGTGCCACGGCAAACTCAGTCCCACAAGCAGCACACTTACATAGTGGACCAACAAGTTTGCTGTTGATAAGGTGGGTTCTGGGGCCCGCCTTCGCCCCCGTCAACTCCTCTGAGGCAGCCATAGCTAAATGCATACTCAGTAATCCAGGTACAAAAATCCAACAAAGTTCAGTCAGGTCCTCTGGTCGGTTTCTTTTTTTTTTTTTTGTTGTTGTTGTTGAGATGTTTCATCTTTCATCCAGAGGACTTCATCAGTCCAAGGATCACAGAAGGCAGGCCCCAGAAACCATCTTCTCACCAGCAAACTGGTTGGCCTATTATGTGAGTGTGCTGCTTGTGAGTTTGTTGTGGCTCCTCAGGCTGATGAAGTCCTTTGGATGAAGGACCTGACTGAACTTTGTTAGCTGTATTTATATTTCACGGAGTTGAACATAATTCAATATTCTTTGGGGCCTCGCATGTTTTGGCAGGAGGATATACTATAATATTTTGGAGCCGTTGTCATCACATTTCCACAAACACATCTGTGTGTGTGTGTGTGTTTTTTTTTCCTGTCTGCTCTGCCAACAGAACGAGTTTGAAGAGCAGGCCACCAGTAAAGTGGATGAACTGCTGGAGAGCTACATGGGCATCAGAGACCTGGAGCTGGGTAAGGATATCCAGATAGCACTCGTGTTTTTAAAACAAACTTGAAGTCAACAATTAGACTCCTGGATCAGGTCATGTCCCAAACGGATGTTAACATGCAAACCAAGAAATCCCTGGCATTTACTGTGTTTATGTTTCAACACCTCTTTGACTTGTTAGAGGAAGAGAAATGCCCGGTTAAACACGACCACAAATCCTTGTCATCATGACTGAACGCCTCCAAGAAGATGCTATGGCATTTTAGTCATATTTAGGTCACATATTTTGAAATCTTGTACAGTTTGGCTTTTAGGGCTTTCCCAATACCAAACAATGAAACACATTTAACAAGAAGCTGAACAAAGATAAAACTAATTAGACGATGAACTCATTGAAAATTTAAAGGCCCTGTCACACAGCGACATAAAGCATCAGTGTATTCCAAGGAACAAAAAACAAACAAAAAAGACAAATGCGTTTAGACTTTTAAACCCTTAAGGTGTAATTTAATTTAGGTGTAAGTTTTGAATAAGTTATCAGCACGCTGATGTACGACGGCCAGCAAGTCATTTTGTTCAGGCACAAAAGTTTCTGTGTGCGCTGACGTGTTGCTGATAAGTTAGGCGTAAGTTACTGGTGCACGAGGTAAGTTGTGCATAAGTTCACACACATTACGTGCAAGAAACTCATCATTTTCTAATAAGCTGACATATGTCAGAAACCAGCTGGGCACTTACATAAAATGCACTTCTAATAAGCACCTTGACATAGTGTAGTGTTCTGCAGAACTTGTGCACAACATGTTGGCGCCTATCGTGACTTTTAACATCAAACCAGAAGAGGCCAGCTCTCTGCACGCCCTGTCAGTTTGACACTGAGCAACATGCTTCAGAAGAAATCAAATAAAGATGTGATGAAGAACGCTGCAGATGGATTCTCCATCTCTGCGGTAGTTGTGGGCCTCTGCACCTCATGGAGCCAGACGGAGGGATGAGTTACACAGTATTTGGATCTTGCTTATGTCTGAAGCCCCAAATACTGCTAAATGGGCAAGCTGTTAGTTATAGACATGTGATTCAGAGTGGACTGTTCACTCTTTTTTAATATATCGGCAAAAATAAATACGGTAAGTAAATCAGAGAACTTGCGCTGCTGTAACTCACAGTGGACCTGAGCTGTTTATATGCTCAGTCGCTGTCCTCCATACCTCAGCTTTTCCCTTTCTCTTTCACTCACACACACACCTACACAGACCCCACCCCCCAATGTCTGAAATAAGTTACAGATGTGGCAGAAGTAGATAAAAGTTGCTTGTACACTCGTAGTTGGTGTCCAACATATCCAAACTAATGAGAAGTCATGAATAAATTACTTATCGATTAAACATTTGTTCAATTCATTAGCAGTACGGTGTGTACACATCCAAAAAGGCTTCTGGTACATTTAGTTTTTTTATTCCATCTTAAGTGTATAAAACTTACATAAATCAGCACAAGTTATCTAAAACGTTACAGTGTGACAGTTAAGAAAGTACCGTAAATAAAATAGTCAATGATAGCATTATCTCCCCTAT
>JARVGS010000979.1:14277633-14297574 GCA_031762315.1 Hypsolebias antenori | reverse complement strand
TATAATCATACTCACACAAACATGCTATACTGAACATTTCTACAGTGAAAAAATAGAATGTCTTTGAACATAATATGAAATGACAACCATTTCTCTTTTCCTGCTAATTAAAAAAACAACAACAATGTGATAAACACATATCTGTTAAAAAGAAAAAAAAAAAAAAAGAAAAAGTTAAAGTCTATGCAATGCAGTATAGGTCATCATAATACAACATTATTTCATGTTTTCATCATGTTACAACAACAATAAGGCTCTTTTGGAAATAAGATCACACACAGTTATGTCCATTGCTCTGGTTTTTGTGCACATCCACAATGAACTTTCACAGAATCCTCACTTGACCAAAGCGCTGTCTTCAAAATGAAAACTTGGGGAGGTTTAAAAAGTTTACTTTCTTTAAATCAAACACGTATGCATGAATGTATCAACCTGCAGTTGCTTTGGGGGGCATTTGATTCTTTGTGTTGCGTGTTGTGCAAGTAACGGACACACTTTGATAACACACCATGGCATCAATATCCAAAATGGCTCCATGCTCTGGAAGCTTCACCCACAGAGACATCATCTAGAAAATGGAGGCCAAAGTGTCTACTTTGTTTATCAAACACACATACAGCGATACCTGGGGCCAATTCATCAACCATATTAATGTACAATTCTGTAATTGCAAAAGGCTTTTGTCACTTTCGAGCGTCTTGTACAATGACACAGATGATTATAGAGGAGGCTCATAAAAAATAAAAAAATAAAAAAAAGAAAGAAGAAGAAGAAGCAGCGGTGGACGTCGTCATGTGGATGCGCTTTCTGTCATGTCCACCTGGGCGCAAGGAGTTAGCAGAGCTGGGATTTGTTTATATTTTGTCCATCGGTTTCCTCTTCTTCAAGAGTCACATGTACAGCATACACCAGAGAAGCAGCATGTTTGGTTTTGACAGAGAAGATTCAATGGAAAAGAAATGGAAAATGAGAAAGAAAAAAAATAACAGATTTTGTCCTCCAAACAGACGATGAGCACTGGTCACTGTACACAAAGAAAGCCTCGACTTCGTGGCGTTCTTTGTTTAGTTTGTCCACTTGTTCCAAAGCCTTTTACCCCACCAGATGGTGAATGTTGATGCTGCCGCCCCGCGGTTCCAAAGAGAAGGAATTGCAAAAAAAAATAAAAATAAAAATAAAAAATCCTGGGACAACGTTGCCATTTCTTCCAACATCCAGCAAGAAACA
This sequence comes from Hypsolebias antenori, assembly GCA_031762315.1. Classification (NCBI taxonomy): domain Eukaryota; kingdom Metazoa; phylum Chordata; class Actinopteri; order Cyprinodontiformes; family Rivulidae; genus Hypsolebias; species Hypsolebias antenori. The sequence continues at coordinate 14,296,347 of JARVGS010000979.1, read as the reverse complement.
CTTTGTTCCCACAGATGTTTCCGTCTTGATTCATCAGTTCACTGAAACATGAACTTCACTGTAAATATACTTTTCAAAGTTATTCTGGTTAACTGGCCTAGAATACAGATGTAACGCAAGTTCACAGTTCATAGAACAAACGAGTTGTATATGTTCTATTTGAAAACCACTGGGAATGCCGTTTAAAGCTTTTCGGGCTTAACAGGCAGTTTACTGATGTTTACCGTAATTGTTGAGTTTTTTTTCCACACAAGCTATGCATAATACAAGTGGAACGTCGCTCCGTTTTTACTGCCAAATGTGAGCGTTCTTGTTCCGTCGACGATTTTGGGCAAAGCCAGTTGTGTTTACATAGGTGGCTGCAATTTGGCCGTTTTGTTGAATAACACTCACAAAAAAATAGTTGATAGAAATACTTTTTTTTTTTTTTTTTACATCCAAAACAAGCACATTTCCCAGTCTTGGCTACATCAATCTGCTTCTTGATGATTTTTTTTTTGTTTTTTGCTTCCTTTCTCCTTCGTTACCTGTTGCTTGTTCGCTGCCGTATCACAAAGATAGTTTTGAAAAGAGAAACGTCCACGAATGTTTACAACGTCCTCCACATTAAAACACTTGAGGTAAGGTAAGCAGTCTGACACTTGGACCGATGACCCGCCCCACAGACTGAGCCACAGCTTCTGGTTACGCCTCGCTGAAAATCTTTATTCATTAAAGTCATGGGCAAATTGTCCTTTTTGTTGCAAATGGAATTAATCTTTAACTGCTTGTGTTTGGGTGTTTTTAACAACAACAACAAAAAAAAATCTACTGCGTCCTGCTTGGCGCGTCTGAATTAGAGAAGTGGCAGAATTACCAGCTGCTGTTTCAGATTTCAAAGTTTCTATGGCTCAGGAAACTGTTGAGTTGGGCGAAGGTGGGGCAACAGGATTCTGGGGGAAGAAATGGCTTTTTACGTTGCATAGTGATCAAAGCTTCCTAAGTACTCCAGTGCTGCGTGATAGCAGAATTGGTACTCATCCTGCAGAAGAAAACAAAAAAACATAAATTATAACATGAAAGAATACAATTGCAACAGTGATTTTAGAAAACTTCAAATTAAAAAGAAATGAAACTGAAGTGAGTTGTGTTGTGTGTGATGTCTGACCTCAGTCTGGACCATAGCTGGCCTTTGTGTCCGGAGCATCTTCACTGTTTGGAAGATATCAACAACACCTTCGTAGCGCATTCTCTCCAGGACGATACTGAGGGTGATGAAGACTCCTGTCCTTCCTACTCCAGCACTAGAAAAACAAGCAAACCACAAATCAATACGTATATTATTTATGTCTGAAGCACAAACATAAAGAATGGGATTCAGGGGAAAAAAAAAAGTTTCTATGTACCAAGATATTTTCTTTTTCTTGTGTCCTAAACAGTGATTTTAAAATCCTCATTACACAACATGGTTTGATCACAGATAGAATGACTGACAGGTCGGACAATTAATTAGATCAATTTTTAAAGAATACTGGCATCAGTCACACCTGAGCATACCAAGCCGATTATTAAGCAGGCACATCTTTAGGGCAGCACACAATATCTGCTGTCAATCACACCCCTGCTGTGAAAGGCACTTTCACAGCAGGGGTGTTTTTTTGGGCACAACACAGTAGACTTCAAAATAATAGGTTAACTTTTAAAATGATTTTTTATTCACCAGGGAAAATGACATAAAATGTTACTTTTAGAGATAAAATATGCAAAACTTTGTTAGCTTTGAAGTGCATGCAGGATGCATTCAATAGAAAGCAGAACATGTAGCAGAAATGTGTCCTGATTCACATCTAACTCTGGCAAAATCAGTGAATCACAGGCAATTGTTTTTATTTTTTCTTTTTTTTTAATCCAAAATTTAATAGGTTTAATGTGTGTGACTATGGAAGTTTTATATTTATTGTAAAAAAAAAAACAAACATGTAAAGTATAAATTGTTCATTGGTATTCAAAAACTCTCTGGCATTAGCCATTGAGAAACCCTAATTGGTCAATGTCTGGGTATTACACCAGCATCTTCTATAAAATGCATGTTATGTATTGGCAGCTCTGACATCGCAAAAGAAGCAGCGTTCAACGCCTTAACATTTCCTCTGCAAGTGAACATGAACAGTGACGGCAAGGAGGCAATTTGCATGCAAGAACCCTGCGAATCCACTTACATGTGTGCATGCAGTTTTGTCCCGAAGGACACAAACATATGCACGCATCCCAAATTACTTTGACACACAAACAACATTCAGTCTTATTAAGCTCCTCCTTCCATGTGCCAAAAAAAAAAAAAAAAAAAAAAAAAAACTTCAGGCTGCTGCTGCTCCCGAGAAACAGTCTGAGTCTTAACTTGGATCCTGCAATACTTGAGAGTTGCCTCTTTAAGCTGCTTTGCAGTGAAATGACTTCCACATCACCAGTGGAACAATAATTGATGTGACAACAGATTTATAGGAGCTTTTTCCAGCCTCTGATGCCACTTCGTTGAAAGAGGAGCGAAACTGATAGCGGCAGACACTTCTGGCTTCTATGTGCCACCAGCTGCCTGTGTGTATGTGGAGGACAAAGGTAGCTTGTATCGTTTGACTAAATTTCAATGATAACAAACACTGTAGTCTAATCGTGCAGAACATACTATCACCCCGGCACGCAGCGCTATCTCTTAGCCCACCCAAAGCTGCTTCTTGGGAGTCGCTCTCAGCTCGACACATGGGCTCTTAAAGTCACTCCAAGCTCTTCTTTCCCTTTTCAACCTCCTTCGATCCAAATCTTAAAGCTCGGCGAGCCACTGCAGGCTGAGAGGATTTCATGTCCCCATTCGCAGGAAGTAATCATGCAATTAATGACAAAAAGCATGTGGGCATATTAGATGGAGGCCGAGGAAGAGAGATGAGGAGGAGAAAGGGGAGGGAGAGAAAAGGGGTCTAGGAGAATGGATGGATAGGGAGGAGGGGGGGGGGGGAGAGAACCAAATGGATTAGGGAAAAGGCAGATGACAGACGAAAGTCTGGTGATAGAAAAGGAATGAGTAAGAGAAAAGCAAAACATAAGCTCCTCTCTTTGAGCTAAAGTTTTGGAAAGGAGGGAAATAAAAAAAGAAAATCCAAGAGGTGGCTGCTGTACTGACAAATAAAAACAATCAATGTCGCTCCTTCAAAGGAAAATCGTTCTGAAAAAAGACGTATCGGCCTGCAGACACCTGTCTGTGGCCGAGTCAACAGCAATAAATGTATGTTGATGATCTTACGAGTCATTTTAAAAAGAGAAAGAAGAGAAAAAAAAAACAATTTTTGAAAAAGAGTTTTTGGTTGAATCGTGGGGGCCTAAATCTGATTGCTTCGGAGTGTGTTTACTTCTCCAAAACACTGAACCAAGTTCATTTAGACGTGTCCAGAATCCCTAAACTGTTCATTAAGCTGCAGTATAAAGAGTGGTCATGTGACTTTCTGCCTTTAATAGGCTGAAAGTCCTTTTGTCCATTACTCCAGTCCTGCAATAGCTAAGCCACACACAGAACGACAGCTCCCCCTCCTTCCAATTACAGCCTCATAGAAAGGTAAAATAACTCAGTCTTATTGGAGTTTCCCTTCCACACATTACAAGTCCCAGAGGGCCATTTTCTAACCGAATAACATCATTTTCATTTCTTTTAAACCAAAGAGCTGATGTCATGCCTGATGATGTAATGGTGTCTAGCTATATATATGGAGCAAAAAGGAACACTCTGTTCAAAATAAGTACATTTTTACGAAAAAGAAAAACATTTTTTAATGTGACATGCTCATCGAAAATCTGGTTGTCTCTATTAGGATACCAGTTTCATCCCTTTTCTGTTCTGCAAAATCAAAAGTACGAACACTGTTTATTGTAACCCAACAGAAAGTTACTTACTCAGATGGATCCTGTTTAATGAATTTAAAGAATCTGAGGTCCACGTGGTGAAAATTGCCAAATACAAATTTCTGCAAATTTCATAGGGAATGTCATTAATGATGTACGTTACCTTGAACACCACACCAAAAGTCGTAAAAATGCTTCATGAAGCGATCATAAAACCAAAAGAACAGCCTGATCATTGCATAGGTCTGTTCTCTGCAAATGCCAAGCCACATCTGAGCATTATTAAATATGGAGGAGAGGGGCCTGTTGAATTGCAAAGGTAGCACTCCTGGTAGTAGAAAAAAAGGAGAGGAGGAATTATGTCTAGTGATGTAGTTAGAGCTGCACCTCAGGACGAACTGCACAGCCAAACAGTAACCATCTGAAGAAGTGATTTCATCTGGCCTTGATACTTTGTCTTTTACCTCTCGAGATGAAAAGTCTCTTTGGAGCTCAGCTGGAAGCAAAGCTAAATCACCCTCCTTTTAATGTTTAATGTGCAGCATGGCATGCAGACACCTTACCTGCAGTGGACAGAGATAGGCCCATCCTGTCCAAACTGCTCCTTGGTTTTATGGACCTGGCCGATAAAATCGATGAAACCCTCGCCGGATTTGGGCACACCTTGTTCTGGCCAATCAGTGAACTGGAACTGTCTTACTGTCCTGGACTGGCCATCCTGTAAATGACAGGAGAGGGAAAAAAAAAAGAATGAATGGAGATTATAGGAAATGTGCAGAAATTAAAAGTGTGTTTAAAGCCAAACCAACTCACACACTGCATGTTCTTGAACACAACACTGGTAAAAAGTAAAGAAGGCCCTTTATATGTAAATTTTATAAAGATAATCACACGCTTGTGTACTGTGGGAGAAAAAGAACATGTTCTTTAACCGCCAACCAGATTCTTTCCATTTTCTTTGCTACTGTGTTTATGTGTGTATATGTCAAAAGTATGGGTCTGGTAAACTAATCGATAGTGTATCTGCCGCGACAAGTGGCTTCTTCGAGAGGCCCGTGTTGAATAGGATAATCCTGCGTTGCGATCAATAAAGCAGCTTGATAGACGAGCAGCGCGAAGGCAGTAAGAAGCAAGAACAGCGCAGGAGAAAAGATCGGGCAATTAAAACAACATGCAAGCTAAAAAAAAAATACCACTTAACATATTCTAAGTCCTATGATGCAGTTTTATAGATGAGGCGGCAGAAATGGCTTCCCATGCAATCCAAATTTCTTACTCACACTAAAGCAGGGTTGCATGGAGGACAAGGGGAGAGATCTGCTTTTGTTTTCAGAGAGCTTATTATACAGTCTGCAAGTGCACAGTCGATACTTGCGTCCTTGTAACAAAAGTTCTTTTCAAGTTGTCACAGGGAGAACAAATTAGCCAAGAAAGTCTGCCGAGACGAGCAGTTTTGCACACGCAGATTCTCCGCTTGAAGCCACCAGTAATTAAGACAACCAGGTGTTCATTTCTCTAGTTGTTTCTCACCTCTCCACACAACCGACTACACTTCACATTTTCTATGTCATTCTCGCACATCCTCCTTCCATTTAAATCGCACCACTGTCGGGTACATCGATAGCTGTAAACTGGGCTGGTTTTAGGTGGTAAAAAAAAATTACTGATTGGACATGTGAGTTTGAGCGATAACTACATTAATACAGTTGTTTGCAGAACATTTCTTTATGTTTGCACCTCTTATCCACAGGTAAGTGACACGCTTGCACATTTGCTGAGAAATAGTGAGATTTTGACAAACTCTTTTCCTAGCTGGAGATTTTTTTTTTTTAAAAACAATCATTGGTGTATTAGCATGTACTTGAAGAAAGAAGACTGTGAGGAAACAAGCAGCCCATCTATTTTGTGGAAACAATAGCTTTGTGCAATGAAGGCATTTTTTTTTCAACTTCTAGCTATTACATTTTGACCATTTGCTGTACAAGTTAATCACTGAAGTGAAATGGGTAATGGTGTCTGAGGAAAAAAGCTTCTATTAGAGAATTTTACCCTGGTTTTGAATGTTCTTTTTTGCATTTTGATTTATTTAATTATGACTTTATTCTGCTTGCTCTCGACGAGGATGGACACTCCTCCCTCCTGCTTCTGCCTCCCTCCTGCTTTCCTCTTTGGCTTGTGATTCCTATCGGAGCCTCTCACTACATATGTGAATGAGAAGCTCTGCTCATTATGATGTCATCAGTATGTTGCTGTTTCATGTGCTTAGGTCATTTTTTTGCAACTTTCACACTGTCTTTTTTCACACCAACAATCCCCCTCGTGTTTCTTTTTCCTTATCTGAAAAAAGGGCTGTGACTCGAGGCCAGCGGCCTCAGTCACCTCCGTCTCCCCATGTTTGTTTATTTCTCTCGGACGGACTGTACTGAAATATAATTTTGTTGCGCTTTGACGTAATGACAATAAAGCTTAATTCCGATTCTGATTATTATTATTTTTTACTTAAACCTTTATTTTACCAGGAAAAAAAAGCTAAACAAGCAAACAAAATGTCAAGAGTAGTTTAGTTGTGAATCTGACTCAAACATCTACATTGAGAAAAACATTATTTTAAATAAGGCTTGCACAGGCGTTGACTTCATAATAAAAAAAAAGGTAGAATAAACAAATCTAAAAAAGTTAAGTCTGGTCCTCTGGACTCGAACGACTGTTTAAACATGTTTTTTGAATGTCTAGAGGACCAGACAACTTTTTTAGATTTTTCTACCTGGATTATTGAGCATGCATCAGGATAGAATTATCAAAGTTCATAACATTCAGCCTTCATATAAGTGACTTCATATCATGACCCGTTTTTGTTTTTAAGTTTTGTTTTTATTGTTAAAAACATCGGATTTGCTGCATGACAGCAACAAAAATGAGCCCAATATTATCAGATATTTCCAGGAAGACAAATATGGGTACTTACTCTAGATTTTCCTTGCCATAAGCTAACAAATTATTTGTATTGCTAACAGGAAACATGCAAATTATACCTGTACATGTACTTTACAATATGTAGCTGCTGCATTTTTGAAAATACTTTGTACAATCAATCTTTGAACAGGCCTGTCACGATAACAAATTTTGCTCGACGATTGTCTCAGAAATTATTGTGATAAACGATAATATTTGAAATTTGACAGTATTTAGTAATGTAAAATTTAAGAAAAAATGTTTAATTTGTTTTGCATGTAGTAGTTTTTTTATTTTCAATCAACAGATGGCAGTATAAGACTGTTTGAACCAAAGGATGGATAGTGAGGGAGGAGCAGCATGCCTCTAATATAAATGGGAGGGAGGCCCCTTGACATGATATGGGCTGTCTCTCTTTGGTTCTCAATATGGTGGACACTCGGTCTGGTTAGAGCTCTTTAGCATAGTATTTTTCACACAAAGCTTTTAATAAAAACATCATTAAAGTTCTCAGCTTCTTTTTGCAGTGAAAAACTTTTACAGGAAGGCACAAGTTTCAACCATGAATTTTGGAGCTTCAACAAGACTGAGGCCCCCCCGAGGTCGGCCTGTTAGCTTAGCCTGTAGCTTAGCTTCTCTGCTTAGCTGCTTTAACAAAAAAAAAAAGAAAAAAAAAAAAGATTTTGGCCTGTTAAAATGAATTTTAAAGAGAAAGGGAGGCGTCATTGAAGAGCACCGGAGTTGAGCTTTTTGTCATCCAGTGTCTTCAGAAAGAGAAAGACACGAAAAACCGATAAAGCCAATAAATAAAAATGAGTCAATAATTTTCATTTATCATTTATAATTGTTAATTGTTATTGTTTTTTGCGACAGGCCTATCTGTGCATTGACTGTACCTACAATTTGTCCGTTGCAAACAAGTTTCTGCTTTGCTTCTAACAAGATGCACTCCTCTCCATTATTTTACTTGACAAATACAGTGATTCTAATAAGTAAAGCTGCACGTACTGACTTCTCTTGTTAATCATATCATGTTTCTTTTGCTGTTCCAAGACACAACATATGTTTTCTTTCTATTGGTGTCTTTGTTGTTTCTCTCAAAAACATTTAGCCTCAGTGGGGGGATTAAAATGAAAGAAAGGGGCAAAGACAACAACACAATAAACCAAGCATGCCAAAGAAAATGTGGAGGGAAAAGAAAATATAAAAAAAAAAGAGGAAAATTTAACACACAACCTGGGGGCTCACACGGCGTGTCAAATTGTGTGATTAAATACGTGACTGGCTCTGTAGATGTGAGTGCTGAGGCGTGGAGTCTATGCCATTACTGCATGAAGTCTATGCTATTACTGTGCAGGCGTTTGTGACAACACAGACATTTTTGTGCAAAAGCACAAGCATGTATCTGATTGACGGTACCTGCTGTTAAAGCCAACTTTACAAACACTTTTTACTTGCACACACACTCAGTAAAAGGGAGTTGGGGCTTGTAAAACATACACCACTCACATATGCACAGCCCCATATTAAACCCTACGCTACACTATGATCTCCATCTCTCCGCTTTGTTTCCATAGATGTGATAAGATTAGACTTTCTGTTGGGGCTGGTGAGCACTTTGGTGATTCAGCTTGCTTTAATGCTGTAAACTGTAAAATGCTGACCAGTCCTTAAGAAAATATGCTATGTTGGGGAAACTGCTTGCATGAATACATTTTAATGTACAGTATCTGACACTGTATGTTAAGTTAGCATTGAAATTGCCCTGTAGCATGTGCATATTTGTGCGCGTGTGCTTATGGGAGCCGGTTTGGAGACACATTACACACTGCATCAGGTTATGTATTTAAGAGAAGTGTGCCTGTGCACATGAATGAGTGCATATGTTGCTGATATTCTGACTCATTCTTAAATCTTGACTGTTATCAGTTTGTGGATGCAAGATTCTAATATCAGCAAAATGAATGATACAGCAACTACCTGCCACATCGATTGGGAAATCTTTGAGTAAGTTAGGCAGTTTATGGAAGAAAAGAGATAACCATTTTCTTTTTTTTTTTTTGGCTCCATTTCTGCTGTTTCAAGTTGTCAAATTTAATTGCAATTGAGAAAAAAAAGATCCTGTGGTAAAGAGATAATTTAGGTGGTGTGAAACATGTTTCATACATGTCACCTTAATAAAAGTCACTCTGGTCATGAACTCTTATTATTCATGCTACAATGAAGTCTGGCTTCATAGGAATCATCTTAGATACAGAAGAAAATTAGTCTTACAGCAATATAGCAATATTGTAAAGTCTGAAGAAGGAAATAATAAGTTGTCTTTATTTTTTTACCCAAACTATTCTCAGCCTATTTAATTTTTGAACAACCATTAGAAAACATGCAAATTGCTACATTACTGTTGTATGATGCTAGAACAGGTTAGCTGTTGTACCCTACAATGAATTATTCTTTGGAAGGTAGATCACTACACTGGTCAGTGCAGGCATTTTTATTTAGGATGCCAAAAACATGAAATTATTGCATTAACTTTTTTAATAGAATCATATTACTGTAGAAAAAAAATAGCTGTTGTGCATGGTGCATTTGCTCAAAAGTCAAAATGTCCTTCAGTTTATGTAAGTTGACAATTAAAAAAAAAAAAAAAAAAAAAAAAAGTAAGCTTTAAGTTTTACAGATGGGCCATAAGATGTAAATCTCATCTTGCAAGAACCTATCGTCTCTGCTGGCTGTAGTAACCACCAGAGGTGCAACGTCAATATAATAAAGGTTTTAGGGGATAGTGCAATAGGCTTAACATGACATTTAAAATGCTAATTTATTGCATCAACTTAAACCAGCAAATAACACCCAAAATACTGAATGTCTTACTCTGGCATCTGTGACCTTGAACTCCCGGAGGATGTACTGAGGCATGTTGTATTCAGCCATAGGATCAACCACAAAGTACTGATACCTGGCGGAGCGCTCCGCTGGCCAGTACTGGTGACATTTTTCCTGTGAGAACAACTCGGTCAGAAGATCTTTAACATTTTTGTTTTTTTGAAAGTTGACCAAAAATTCAATCCTTACCCGCCCCATTTCTCTAAGTTTGGTCAACATGACTACAATAGTGGAATTGTTCTCCCAGAGCATTCTCCAGAAGTCTTCTGTCGTCTCTGCTAGAGGCCCCTGTGTGGCGATGTAAGCCTTCTGCTGCCTGTTTATAATAAAGCCATAATAAGCCATAATAATAAAATAAAAAGTTTATTTACACACACACAACTTTAAATATTACAAACTTTCTTTTGGTGTCATGCAAACCACACTTTCACACAACTCATACTCATGTTTCTGATTGTCACAGCTCTCCTACCTGTATCCATCAATGAAGCTGGCATTGATGTAATCAGAGCCTTCCAGACCTCTGATTGGCTGCAGGCAGACCCGTGTGGTCTCGTAGGGCATGATGTTGACCAGCCGGTTCTTAAACTTGTTGCAGGGAAGGTTGGCACTGATGAAGCGTGATGTATGGGCTTTGGAGTTGGCCAAACGCTGGTGAGGAACAATGGGGAGACAGTTTATTACTTTAAAAGAAGACTGGCTTGATGAGAGAATGATGGAGCAATATAGAGGAGAGGGAAATGTGTTGAAAAGGAAGGACCGAGGTGGGAAGAAGAAAGAAGGAACTGGTAATAGACAGAGAGTTCCCAAAAAGAATAGAAAATATATGAGATACGGAGGAGAGAGACCAGGGGAGGGTGATTAAATTAAAACGGAGAAGGAGGGTGATGGAAACAGGTGCTAGATGGATTTTTAAAAAGTGCAGAATATCAAAAGAAAATAACAAAGCAGGCCCAATCTGAACCCGATCTTATTCATATTTAGGTGACAATGGCACAACTTCAAAGCAATATTATTTATTCAAAAATACAAGCAGGATATTCTAAAAGTTTGTCCTCCATTTGCAAATTATGAGGTCTGTCAGGGTCAGAGGAGGAAAAAATTGTCATGCACACTGCCTAACAAGCCTCTGCATCAAATCTGAATGAAAAAGAAACCTCCTAAAAGTGGGTCACTGGTGCCTTTGATAATGGCAGCATGCTATGTGCACATAAAACAGGGAAACACAGACACAGTACAGTTATCAAAACAAAAATGCAATGCTGCAACATCACCACTGTCATTACAAACTCAAAGGGAGATTTGGGGGTCAGCAGTTTCAACAATCACATTTTACAGACTTCAACGCTTCAACGTTGAGTTTGGGTTGTGTTTGCTCATTATGCATAAAATAATACACAGCTTTGTCAGTTTCTATACTTTGCATGCTTGTCAAAATGTACAAATCTTCTCTCATCTGCACCAAATATCATTAAATATTGTTTCTGTTCTCATTCTTTGTTTTTGCTCTTTAACATTTGTACAGTTGTCCTTTTGGCCAGAGGTTCATCCAGAATTTTCCTTCTCCTCACTCGATTTCGTTTCTTTCAATGGTTTTCTTTTTGATCTGTTTAACACATAAGCACCTGGAAAGGCTTGAGCGGGTCTGGCGCTGCTAAAGAGGGCCTCAGCTACAACACCAAGCACCAGAGAGTGTACGGGGAGCCTGCCAAGCTGCAAAGCTTGATACTTTCTAGTCAGGACTGCCAGTTTCTTCCCTTTAACAGTACAGTATGTTCGGTCAGCTGGATGGCGGACTAAACGAGTGAGGAATGATGCACCATCATAATATGCTTTACTTACTTATTTGTTGCATCGCTTGGTTGGTTAAAGATGGTAATGTATTTGATCGACTTCTTAAAAACTCCAATAAAGTTCAGTTAGGTCATCTGGATGGTTTATTTTATTGTTGACATGTTTCATCCTTCATCCAAAGGACTTCATCAGTCCAAGGAGCCACAACAAACTGACTCCCAGAAGTAGCAAACCCACATAGTGGACCAAACAGTTTGCTGGTAATAAGAGGGTTACTGGGGCCCACCCTCTCCTCTGTTGTCGACTCTGAGGCAGCCATAGCCAAAGTTGTTCAAGTGTTGTGGCTCCTCGGACTGATGAAGTCCTTTGGACGAAGGACTTAACGTCTCAACAACAAAAGAAGCCATCTAGATAACATGACTGAACTTTGTTGGATTTTCTACCTGGATTATTTGAGCATGAACTATGATGTTCTTAAAAACTGATTTTCAACTAGACCAAAAGAACAATTACAATGCCTATTTTTATATTACAGAAAAAAGTTATTAGAATTATCACCAGGAAAAATTTCCATCATCCTTCAAGCATATTGTTTTATCAAATGAAACTGTTGAAATTCTATGACTTAGTTGATTATAATATTTTGTTAGTTTTGTATAAAGCACAGAATAATGCACTTCCTTCAAATATTCAGAGGTATTTTGTTAGAAGAACGAGTAGTTACAATCTTAAGGGGACAAATGTATTTGTGAAGCCACATTTTAGGACTAGTTTGAGGGGTAGATCTCCCATAATTCAAGGAATTGGGTTATGGAATGAATTGGAGTCAGATATTAAAGTGGTTCAATCGATGGTTGTATTTAAAAGAATGATTACGTTTAAACGGTTAAAAACATATATTTAAATTAGTTGAAATTGTAAGTGATACAGGAGGTTAAAACTAAGTTGTTCATTATTTTGGAACTCAAATGAATTGGTTGTATGAATTGTTTATTGGAGAGTAAGGGGCAGATATAATAAGAATTTTTTTCTTCTTCTGCTACCTTTCATTTTATATAAGTGTTGTCTTTTCTTTTGATTGTATTATTGTTGTGTATTTCATTATAAAATGAATAAATAAATAACTAACTAACTAACTAACTAAAAAAACGTGAGCTTACCTGAGGCACAGGTGACCTGCAGGCTGGTATAAACATATAAATTAAATTGAAGAGTCATATAAATGTATCTGAAGAAACGGTGAAAGGTCTAACAATGTCTCTAATGCACAACAATAATAATAATCTGGGACTTTCTTTTGTGATAATCTAATCTATGACAGAGGAAGACTTTTATTTTGAAAAGTACCAGTGAGTTTTATTTTGAAGGTTCAGGTTAGAACCTCTTTACTGCTTATTCAGATGTTTCCTCCTGAACTTCAAAACTCTATAAACGTAAATCCGCTGGGATTTTTCTCGATGGAAAAAAAAACAGAACAAATGAGAACCTGAATTTTACAAGATCCACTGAGTCGCTGGTTGCCATGGTGATTCCCGCCCTTTGAGCAGAGGGAGGAGCTTACTGCCCCTCTAGTCATCAAACAGAAATCTGAAACTGAACCCCAGACAAACGGTGTCTGTGTGAAAACTACAAATCGGATCAAATAACTGGCTGACCCGTGAGCAGCAGAAGGTTCTGATGGTACCACAGGCTCAGTTTGATGGTTCTACTGGGTTTTATGGAGGCGATATGACAAGTGAAAAAGAGGCTTAACCTCCTGGTTGGAAGAGAAAACGGAGCTCAGATCCAATGGGAGTCGATGAGAGTTTGGGTGTGTGACTCAGCTGAAAAGTTTATTAAATAAACACAAGTTTATCATTTCAACCAGCTGACCTGAATCTAACCTGGACGTGCTGAAGCTCCGGTAACTACATTCAGAGCAAAGCCAACAGGAAGACCTTGGAGGACGAGCTCTGAACAACAGGAGCCCTGCAGGGACAAACCGAGCGTACCTTTGGTCCAGCAGCGGAGATGATGACGAGTCCTGGTGGTTGGATCCACGGTTCTCCGTCCACCTGGACAGGTAGGGGATTTCTAATGGTGAGCCTGATGTAGTTCCCCTGAGCAATCCGGATCCCCGACCTCAGACCACTCTGGACCTGACCCTGCGGACCCACAGACCCACAGGGTCACCAGCTGTTTGCCAGTGAGGATGTCCGAGCAACAACTGGACTCACCATGTGCACGACTCCGGTGACCCCCACCACCTCCAGCAGGCCGTCATTGATGCTCGGTTTCCTGAAGCGACCCTCGACCTCCGACCCCCACAGATCGGCGCCAGAGCCCCAGCTGTACGCAGAGAGGAAGAGGAGCGTGACGAAGTCCACGCCACAGGCGCTGCTGGGACAGGTGCGCGTGTCTGAGTGCTACCTGGGAATGTTGAGGAAGATCAGACCCTCGATGTTGGGTAGCGGGACGTTCTCGTTGTCCACCTGAAGCTGCAGCTCTTTGTGGAGGCTCCTGGTGTGGCTGATCTTCTGCAGGCCCACTTTAACATACACACCTTTGTTATGGAACCTGTGGAAGGCAGAAAGCATGGTGGCTGATGGGAAATGTAGTCTCTTATCAGCAGAACTTTCCGTAGATGCGACACGGTCACCAGCACCAGGTGTGAGTAAACAGGAAGCAGCAGCAGATGTCTCAGGCGTTACCTGCTGGTGAATTTGTCTGGGTCGTCCTCTCGGGCCTGATGGAAGTCCAGGCTGAGCTGCGCGTCGATGCCGAGACCGAAGTAGTTGTTCATCTGGACGATCTGAGAGGAAGAGGAACCGTTTCACGTCTTCGTCGTCCATGTTTACACTCATGAACCACTCAACAGATTTTAGTAAATTAATAAATGAATGGATTTGGAGCAGACTTTGGGCGGTTCCAGGAAGCAGTTGTCCTGTCCCTCCTCTGAGATGTCCCGGGCGTCCAGCAGGATGGTCCAGCGGTCCATCAGAACCTCGTCAGCTTCATCCACCGACACCAGGATGTGGTGGGGGTCGTCGCTGCTGTAACCAGACCCCCAGCGCAGGACCCGAGCCAAGTCGTTGCCTGCCAAGAGCCAAAACCATTAAAACCCAATCTGAACCCAGACGGAACCAGCAGAACCGGACCCGGCAGTGCACCTGTTCCCAGCGGGACGATACCGATGGGCGGCTCCCTGCAGACCAGTTTGTGCCTGACGGCCTCCAGGACTCCCAGCACCCAGCCGACGGTCCCGTCGCCGCCACAGACCAGAACCCGGAACCTGGGAACGTCCCGGAACGTGTGAAGACTGGACAAGACAGGAAGGACGGACCGTGAGCGTTCCTGCAGAGACTCACTCTCGTTTTTATTCAGTCTGCAGTTTCAAAAGAAGCCGAGTTCTGGTCCGGACCAGTCCAGGTACTACCTGGATAAACCTCTTGAAACAAGACCTTTGACATGTTTAACACTTTCTGAGCTCCAGAGAGTCTAACGCAACAGGAAACGTTCTCGTTTTAACAGAGAATTTCAGCAAACGGCAGCTTTTCTGCGTTTCCAGGCGAGACGAACTGATGGAGGTCGGCGGGATATTATTCTGTGATTCTGAAAATGCCGAGTCAGCATTAGAGCGGTTCCTTTTTACTGTTTCTTCTGTACGATTTCTGCACATGTTCAGCCATGCAGCTACCAAAACGTTCGGCTCAGGCAGGACATTACAACTACGACTTGTGGGTTTTGTATCTTTTATATTTTTTGAGTTATTTAACCCCCCCCCCCCCCCATTTAAATGTATTAACTTTTAAAATCCTTTAAAAAAATGTGCTCTTTAAAATCTGCTTCAGTATTTTTGTTCAATTTTCACCTTTTAGTTGCTGTTTTTGTTAGTTTTAGCTTTTGGTTGCCGTCTTTTTTAGTTTAGCTTTTCAATTTGGTGTCATTTCTGTTTCGGCTTCTTCAGCAGATTTCAGCGACTCAGCGCAAAATTCAAAAGAAAAAGAATTACGTTTTTTTTTTCTAGTTTTCAGTGAGTTTTTGAATTGTAGGAAGTAGAAAGGGTTGAGAAGCAGCCGACAGGTAATTTTAGCTGCGTTGATGCGCTCACCCAGCCAGCGGTCCTCCGTTGCAGAGGTCGAAGACCTGGTGAGGGTTCAGGAGCTTCCTGAAGCTGTAGAGGAGCTCTCGACCCTTCAGACCGCCACTCTTTGGGTTGACAAACACCAGCAGGGGACAGACGTCCACTCCCAGCTTGTTGTGCTGAAAGAAAACAAAGATCTGTGACGGACAGCGTCTCCGTCTGAGCATAAACGATGCGTTTTTAAGTGAAGAGGCTCAACGATTTTACAGGCAGATTAAATCCTGATGAAGCTGTAAACTCTTCAAGGTTTTAAAAGCTGTAGAGAACTTAATGCTTAGTTCTAAAAACTGTGATTTAACAAAATGTCTGAAGTTCTTTTTGCACTTTTTGACCAATCAGAACACACTGGGTGTCCAGGAGAGGGCGGGGCTTAAAGAAACAGGAAGTAAAACTAAAATTTTCTGACAGAATTTGACAACAGGTGCTGCCTGAACGAACAAAATTAAACAAAGATTCCTGATGAAAGAACCTCAAACTTCTCCTGGAAGTCAGAAATAAAAGCATCGACCTGGAAGTGGAGGTTTGGTTTTCACGTTTCAACAGTTGCCGTAAACAGACGGAGTCACCTCGATCTCTGGGATCACCAGCGAGCTCAGCGGCTTGTTCTCCACAGACGTGTCTTTAGCCAGCATGAAGATCCTCTCGGCTTCGGAGAAACAGGAAACCTGCAACGCCACGGCACCTGAACACAGAGAGGACGAATGAAGCGGAGCCTGTCGTCATGTTAAAGCCTAAAGTCTCTGCCTCAGCTGCAGGTTGGGCTTTAACTCATAACAGAACGTTTCGGCTGCTCCTTCAGTCGCATCAAGATCATTTTACTAAAAAAAAATATCTGAGACGTTAAACGATCCAGAACGCTTGGGTTCTTTCTGACGTTTCATTTTATTCTGAAGCAGGAAAGTTTCCCGGTGAATCGCAGACAGGCAGTTGGGTCGTTTCCTTGACAACAGCCTCACCTTGACTGTCGTACGTTTGGCTGACGGCGACCAGGTGACCTGCAGAGACGGACACAGAGAGGAAGTTAGAGGACGGATCCTGCAGAGGCGACCTTCGTCTTCCTGCTTGCGTCCCAGCAGGAGGCGCCGAGGCGAAATACTGACTCTTCACAGCCAGATGTGTTTGAATCAGCTGGATGTAGTCGTCCTTGGTCTTCTGGAGGGGCAGTCCTCCGATCAGCAGGTTCACCCGGACGGTCGGGTTCCTGTTCTCCACCAGGTAGAACCGTGTCTGGTTCATCTGCCGCAGAGAAACCTGATGCAAAAATAAGAAAAATAAAGTTTTTATCCAGTAGAACGGATCCAAGCGAGGCTGAAACGTGATTTTACTGGTCATCAGTTCTGCACACGAACTGTTCTGTTCAACAGAACCGGGTCAAAACAACAAAGTTTGTTTTTTTTCTTGTTGTTTCGCAGCTTTGGGCGAAAAGATTTGTTTTTACTGACAGATGTTCAAACAGAAATTGTTTTATTTCTCGTTCTGAGACGGGGTCTGCGCAGATGTTTTTAAGTGTGATGCTTTTCTCGTGGTCCTCCAACCTTTCGGATCTCCTGCAGTTTGTCCAGAACCTTCTCCTGAGGACTCAGCGTTTGTCTCTGGACTGCAGGACAGAGAGAGTTTCGATAAGCACCGGAGACGGTTCTGACGCTGATCAGACAGAACCGCGGACAGCGCTGAGCTCACCTTGTTTGCTGCTCATGTAAACCTCCTGCAGACTGAAGTTCGACGCGTCTTCATCCTGAAACACATCGCCGTCTTCTTCAAAAATATCTAAAGATTTATTTTGGTTTGGACAAAGCAGAAAAATGTTTACTTACCAAAAGCGTTCCAGGACTTTCCAGGTCGAAGGGGTCGCCGTCCTTCTGTCCTCTAAGACGAAGGACTTCGCTAAGGACGGACGCCGCAGTGCTCGCCTCCGAGACAGAGACGGAGACGAAAGCAGCGCTCGACCTGAAACGTGGAAAAGAACTCGTTAACACGTCCTGAGCCGTGCAGAAATCTTCAGCCAGTTCAAGTTGACGAAGGTCCTCCTGTCCGTCAGCAGAGGGAGCCGTCGCACCCAAGGTGGAGTTTAAACCGCAGGAGGTGCAGCGCAGAGTGTTTACAGGTAATTTTGTCAAGTTTTCTGTTAAATTTCTAAAAGTTATTTGGTAGTTTTTAAGGTTTTATTACCTCTAAGATCCAAAAAAATCAATTAAAAGCGCCTCAGTTGTTAAGCAATATAAAGCAACGCATCTGACAAAAATAAAACTACATTTTTAACTTTTTTTTAATCACAACTTGCAATATTTTTTCAACAAAACAGTGTTTTGTACAAATTTTGAAAACCGTTACCTTTTAAAAGTTAAAAAAAATGGCAACTTTTCCACTAAAGCTCGACTAACAAGCTTCCTGCCGTCTCATATTATAAAATAGTCTGCAGTTATAAAGTGTTTTATCATAACTGCCATGCAAAGTGCCGAAGTTTCCACATCTTAAACACAAATTAGATGTAAACTCCTCTTGCGTACAAAGCTTTCAACAACCGAGCTCCGTCTTAAAATAAAGAACTTACTGTTCCACATGTTTTAACAGAGCACTTTGCTCTCAGGCTGCAGGTTTACTTGTGGTTCCTAGAGTTTATAAAAATAGAATGGGATGCAGAGCTTCTGGTTTTTGTCCGTGAGGCTGACACATTGTCTACTTTAAAGACTGGGCTCCTCTAGAGAACTTATCATTTAAACCAAGAACGTTCAATGGGAAACTTTTACTAACTGTAGTTCATTACCCGTCTCAAGTGGTGATTGTTGGGTTAAAGTTTAATTTAGGTGCTTCTACAGTGAACAAAAATATAAACGCAACAATTTTGTTTTTGATCCCATTTTTCCTGAGCTGAACTCAAAGCTTAAGACTTTTTCCTACGTACACAAAAGGCCTTTTTCTCGCAAACATTGCTCACAAGTTTGTGTAAATCTGTGTTAGTGCACTTTTCCTTTGCAGAGATAATCCATCCACCTCACAGGTGTATGGCTGACCACAATTCATTCAACCTTTATTTAAACAGATAAATCACATTGAGCCTCAAAGACTCATTTACAAGTGAGATCTGTTTGGAC
>JARVGS010000979.1:14201519-14230295 GCA_031762315.1 Hypsolebias antenori | reverse complement strand
TGAATCTCTAACCAGAATTATCACCGTGGAAAAAAAATCACTACAATGCCACTTGATTGTTGATGTGTTGCTGACTATCCATGCTGCTTTTCTAATGCTGCTGACTTATTTCATGCTGCTGTGTTCATTCATACTCATCTGCTCACTCAGACTCATGTTCGTGCTACTGTTGTTTTTGTGCTATTAAGTGATTAACATATTCTTAGTTTAGTGTATTTCTTAGTTCATATCTTAGACCTTATTACTGTTTATCTTTTACAATTTATAATTTTGTTGGATGTAACTGGAACCCTGTTTACAGAATTTTGTTCCACCTCATGTACCACATGTGATGCAAATGACAATAAAGAACCTTGACCTTGACCTGAAAAAAGTTATTTGATCAAATCAATAAACAACTAATCTCTGCACTGACCTGCTCCTTTGGTCACCACCAGTTTGGGCTTACTTCGAGTTCCATCCCCCTTGGTGGTGTACGCTGCCACAGTGATGGAGTAAGTAGTGTCTGGCTTGAGTCCTTCAATGACCATTTCCTATGGGAGACACACAAAAAAGGAAAATGTCATGACATGCTCTGAATTTTTCATGATTTGACCTCACTTTGTGCAGCTCAAACTGCCTTGCACAGAATGTTAATCCAAGCATCTCCAAGTCCTTTTCATTAATTTTCCACGAAGCAGACATTTAATGCATTGTTTCTCCCCATGAAATGGGAGACTATTCCATTACTTAAGTCCTTAGAGCTGCCAAAGTGGAGGAGGGACATTATGTATGTAAATGCAAAGCAGTTCTTCCTTATTCCTTTAGCAATATCCCAATCAACAACTTAACTTTGATAAATGCATGTTGAATACTTCCTGGCCTTTCGCTGGCAGGTTTTACCTTAGCCATTAAGTTTCCTTGAGTCCTCTTCAAAGAGAGGCTTCCGATCAATTCTAATGAATCTTTCAGGGAAGCAGGTTTTCAACGAATACAAGATGAGGTTTTTAACAGGCTTGTTGGCAGAGGGATGGGGGGGGGAAGTCAATAAAGGTAAATAAGCACTAAGTAATGTCTTTCATGTGACAAAGTATTCTTGGGTTGAATTAAAAAAAAATGTCTTCAACACAATAACTACAACTTCATAAAAAAAAAAAAAAAAAAAAAAACGGGAATGACAAGCAAGAAAATGATCTTTTGATTTAGGTTTAAAGGGTCAAAGCAAGGCAATAGGTAAACTATGGTCTGCAGTACTAATACTAAGGCACCACCTTGAAATAAAATGCAAACACACCAAAACAAATTCAAAGAACTTAACAAAAAACGAGAAAACATCACAAGACAAAACTGTTTCAGAACACAGCAAGATATAAGTAGCATTCCAAGGCGTGACCTGTGGATATTGCATCAGAAATCGTTTTGTACAAGCTAACTGACAACAGAAGTTTGTCCTTTTTCCCATAATGTGGAGTTGAACTGATCAAACAGCAGAAGCAAAGCCTCTAAGCCGTTTGTCTATTCACATCTAAAGAATAGATTGGAGGGGTTGTTTAAACTGTGAAAATAACCAGGTTGATGCAATAGCCACAGTTTCAGACATACAAAGCACTCAGGTGAAAATTCATACTCACATATTCAGCTGTATCGTCCGTTTCCCACTAACCCCACCCCACCAAAGTGGAGAGTGCAGAAGAGAAAGAAAGGGAGAGAAAGAGCAATATTTCGTTTTAAAGAAAGATTTGAAAAAAAAAAGAAAAAGAAGATACAGGGTTGGGAGAAGCAGGGTCATGTGAGATTCAGCAGCAGAGAGTGGGTAGAAGAAAAAGGTTGCTTGTTTTGGGAGGTCAGTGGTAAGAAAAGCTGCTTAAAAATTTTAAATTGAGACATATGATACAAGTCAGAAAACATGGAGGTCTGCCAGCGAAACCTAAAAGAGTTTATCATAGGTCAAGGAAATAAGAATAGGATACAACTTTTAAGAACTTGATGATCAGATAACAAGAATATACCAAATAAAACATAATAAAACTATTACTGACAGTTTTGCATTATATAGACTATTAAATTAGGATTTTCCTCCCAGCATTAACTTTTTGCATGGTGCTGGTGGCATTTGGTTTAAATTTAAATATTTTCACTTAGTTTTTTTAATAAAAAAAAAATCCACTATACTGTATTTCTGATGGAAAACACTTCCTAGCATTGCTTACCCTATTTCTTCTAGGTGATAATTGCCATCAGAACGATTGCTTCTGGGCAAAAAAAAAAAGTAAACATTTTCCAGGATTCTTTTAGAACCATGTTGACAGAGGTTTCATAGAAAGGCGAAAAATAAATAAATAAAAACATTCATTAAAGATCTGTCAGCTGAGGCTGATCTATGATGGAATGTTTATTTCTGCATCTTTTGCTCCCCCTGCATACACAGCATCCAAATCTACATTTTTGTTGAGTTGTTACATTGGAGACGTACAGTCAAATATTTCATGGCAGATGTTGCAATAAAGAAGGCATTCATAATAAAATCTGCGGCGGTAGAGGAAGGAGGGAAAAGATGATAGAGGCTTTGATTATAGTTCTTGTTGTAGGCTGAGGTGAAGAGAATATTGCAGCAACAAAAAATGAAATCCAAGCGGGAGGACCACCTATTTTGCCTTTCACACTTCAGTGACAAACTCGCAAAAGTGAAAGTGCATAGCTTTATTCTGCAGTAAATTTCTTCAGTTTTCTAACAGAATATTGATGGGAAACCTGGGAGACGGTCATACCTGGGCATCAGCCAGCATCAAGTCCTTAATGAAGGGGTGGCCCCATGACTCGCCATTTTCCACATGCACATAGTGAACCTGGTAGCCACGGATCTGACCGTTTTGCTTGCTTGGTGTCACCGAACGCCACATCACCTTAAGCGCTGTAGAGTTGAGGACTTCCACCTCAACCCGTCTCGGTGATGCTCCAGGAACTGCAAAAAGAAAAATAAGTGAATAAATAAATACAGATCCAATAATATGACAATAGATCTGTAACTTCTTTGAGCGCACATGGCTGTAACACATGACAGACGAATCATACATGTTGCAAGGATTATGGAGACAATAGAAACAACAATTTTATGTGAAGCATTTAGAGATACCCAGTTTTCTATGAAACACCTTTACCACAGGCTCCTGTCACCCCCATCTTTTTATTATGTAGGTGTGACTGTAGGAAGCTTTATTTCTTAGTCATGGTGACTGACTTTTTCGACATACATTGCATCCGGGTTATTGAAAGTGGTATAGACTATCCTTATAGAGATAAATGTGACATGAATAAAACTCCTCCTCTCAAACTTCTTCCATTTGTTCCTTCACTTGTAGCCTCCTTCTGGCCCTAAATCGCAACATGATTTCCTCTCCATTTTGCACTGATCTTGTACATTACCAGACTCTTTGCTACCCTTTAACCCTGGTTCTGATTTCCTCATTTGGCACCTGCGCCATGCCACTATTGAAATGAAACTACCACAATAAATGTGCTACAGTAAATGATAGTAGTTTATGAGCAAAACTCATTTAGTTCTGAGGTTGGTGTACATCAAAATCCTGTGGTAAAAATCCAATGAAATCTACTGATTTCAGTCATAAGCGTGATATCTGTTGTGATAACTATAGAACTGACATTTAGTTAGGTATGTTTAAAAAGCAACATGCTTGATTTCCCAAACATGTTGGCTACAGTATTTTGAATGTTTCCATTTTTTTTGTGTTTATTTTATATAGAGCTTTACTTTTGTCTAGATTGCCTTTTTTAAAGTCCTATTCATTTTTTAAAAAAATGTGTCAAATTTAAAGTTAACAATTTTGCACGATCACCTTTCGGCTGTTCCCACTTTAGGGGTCGCCACAGCAAGTCATCCTCCTTCATCTCACTCTGTCTTTCATTTGCTTTGATCTCACTCCAACTACCTCCATGTCCCCTCTAACTGCATCCACATAACTCTTCTTTGTCTTTTTCCTGTCAGCTGCATTTCTCACATCTTTCTATGAATATATCCACTGTCCCTGCTCTGAACATGTCCAAACCATCTCAATCTGGCCTCTCTAACGTTCTCCCTGTCCTTCAACCTGTGCTGTACCTCTGCTGATCTTGTCCATCCTTGTCAGTCTTAAAGAACATTAACAACTTCAGCTTTGCCACTTCCAGTTGTTTCTCATGTATTTTGCCAGTGTCATAGTCCCAACCTTTGCTGCCACTCTTTTATCACAAATCATTTGAAGATGTGCACTTTTGTGACCTCTGCTCATTTTAGCCTCATTGTTCCACCTGCCTTCCTTCCATTTTCCACACGTGTACTCTACTTTGCTATAGCTGACTTCTAAATCCCTCTCTCCCTCTCATAGTGTCCAGTTTCTTTTCTATATATTTGTTTCCCATGAATAAATAGTTTTTAACACATAAATTGTTCAAGTTGTCATCAGTGAGAGAATGCCATCTAATGAAGTCTACAGCAAAGGTGATGCACCTGAGGTTTGGCATCATGTGTCCTTTTTCACCATGCAGCTGATATAGTTTGATTTGAGATTAAAGGAAACCCAACTGCTGTTAAATTAAGGATGAAAACATCATGCGTTTTTCTTATTTTGTGCAAGGCCATGCCTTTTTTAAAGGAACCCTATTGTGTCAGCTATTAGCGAAAGAGGTTTGATGCTAAACATACAAAAGTGACCTAGACAGGTTTTCATAAACAGCTCATTTTATATTGCATAGTTATTTATTTGCTGTTTGTGGATTCAAAAGTCATGTTTACTTAGAGTGGATATTTACCTCACAAAGTTGAGCCTTCTGAGGTTGTCCATTTACTGGACTTTTATTTAATTTATTGACTAATTAACTATGTAATTATCGCTAGTGAAAAGTCAGATGTCTAAAGATATTTCATACCACAGTGCAAATGTCTACTATCTTATTGCTTTACTATTTGGGTGTGTCACGGGAATGTGTATTTTTTTACACTCACCATGCTCCATAATTTTACTTGATTAATGTATTTATGCACTGCTTTTTTTTACGTTATTATGAATTATATTAAAATGTTTCATGATCCTTACTCTGTCATAATCAGTCTTCATGTGACCGGTCAGTAAAGGGACAGCAAGAGATAATTTTTATTATCCTCAGTGTTTGATTGATATGATTACAGTGATGTGGTTCCAGAGTCCTTGGGAGGTGTCTGGCTTCCCAGATACCTCATCGCTTCTGTCTGAAGATGGGTTCTGATAACAGCTCGACAAGGTGGGGAGGGGCTGGAAGTCTGGCTGGATGTTTTCTACAAAACTAACTTTTTCAGTTCAGGAAGGCTGAACAGGTCAGAAACTCAAGACAGGTGAAAGCATCGATAAGTGTGTACGTGTAAATGCACTGATCTTTTGCGATTGCTGGCTGCTCTCCAAAGCTTTGTAATAAATCTGATTACGTCTACACCTGATTGTTTTGGGAATCTCTTTTTTTCCATGACAAGGTGTACAGTATATTCAATAAAATACAAACGTAGATATTGTAGTTAAATATCTAACAAAAACACATTTTTCACTCAGTAAATTCTGGTCTCTAAATAGCAAATTGACGTACCATCTTCATCTGTTCGACAGATCAAGGGTTCACTCTCTGGACCCAGCCCAACCGCAGTTGAGGCAGACACAGTGATGCGGTACTGAGTCCATTTCTTCAGCCGTTCAAGCGGAACCCGCTCTTCAGCTGAAGAGACCATTAGCTCCTCCATGGGCTCTGTGTCATCACCGGTTCCTTCTGATGAGCCCACTGCCTGGTAGTGCACCCTGTACCCTGTCAGATCACCGTTCTGATTCTTCAGAGGTGGTGGTTGCCAACTTACCAAAAGGCAGGTGGAGCTGGTGCTGCTGCACTTAACTTCTTGAGGGGGGGATGAGGGCTCTGGTGAAGTGGAAAGGAAGGAAGAGGGGTAGAGGATGAGGAGGATGGGATAGGGAGAGGGGTGAAAAACAAAAAAAAACAAACAAAAAATGGGAGGAAAAAAGATAAAAAAAAATGAAACTCAAATAAAAGCAACAGTTCAAATTAAACTGTCAACCAAAAATATAAATAAATTAAAAGTATAAAAAAATGCATCAAGCAAATGTAAACTTAAGAGGTAAAAAAATGGACAACAGCACAGACATGTAACAATGAATCAAGATGGCTACCTTGTGTGATATGTGAAGACATTTTCAAAGTGCTTTTAATAAAATTTGGACAACCATATACTAGTACTGGTGGTTACTATGTTCGATTGTGCATAAGCTATATTTATTATTTTGTGTGTAAAGTGTTTAAAAGCATTTAAAATCCTACTCATGAGAATTATTTCTCATTATTAGAACAAGTGGACATATATGAAAATGTAATTTTTAAGTTGGGTTTCTTTAGTCTGTGAGATACAGTTTTTTAAAAACGTTTTTTTTTTCCCCCCATCTTGCAAGCTATTCACTATTACATGTTTTTCTTTTAAGCAGGTAAACAGGACACAATAACAAAAAAAGGTTACATCCAGTCAGAAAAAAAAAAAAAAGACATTCCACTCATGAATGGTTAAGAAAATAAGTCAAAAGACAACAATAAAAATAAGAAAAATGTTCTCATTCCAAAACAAAAGCAGCATAAATAAATTGTGAACTGGAGGAGGTTACTGGAATAATAATTTGTCAGAAATCCAAGTGACTCAAAAAAAAAACAAAAAAAAAACAACACACAATGTTCAAAATGTCAACTCATAATAAACCATGGGAAAAAAAAAAAAGAAAACAAAAGAACATTTTATGCATAATGAAACCAACAAACCAACAAACAGAAATCACAAGCACCGTCTGCATCATACGTACCTGAATTCCATAAATACAAAAGTTTAAAGACTTTCTTACCACCAGCACCTGACTGCAGAGTGTTTTACTCTGAGTCAGTGAGCAGCAACACTTTCCCTTCCTGAAGGCATATTATATATTTTTTTGGATTGTTCTACGTTATTATATCAGTAAAAATTGTACATTTTCATAAGCTGATAGTTAGTTTTTTTGAACCACCTAGGGGTTAGCAGAAGGGAGAGAGTTGGCTCTGTACTGCAAGGAGTCTGTTTAATACTGGATTGTTGGGCCTGAGGGTCCACAAACCTGAGGGCTGTTGGGGAAAATTCAAGCTATGCTTGTGAACTTGGCAAAGCTCACAAATGTCTTTTTCTTGTTGACAATTGCTATGAATAAATCCCATTCCATAGCCCTGTACTGATGCACCTTTATGAGCCCTATTCCATTCTGAGAACACAAGGAAACAAGAAAACCAGCAGCAACTTGAAAGAATTGTTTACCAGTATATCTAAAAGTTTAACAGAACTGTTTGAAATTTAATGCCACTTTGGAAAGGGCAGTTTGGAAAAACAAGAATAAAACCTATGAGTTTTAAGACTAAAGGACCTCCTCTATTGAATAAATTAAATGTTCAAGTGCACCCACAAAGAACAAACAAAAATACAAACAAAAAGAAAAAAATAAGTTTAAAACTCCTGTCTATGTTTAATGGGCTTATTAACTTAAAGTCTTACTGGATTTTGAGCCTTTCTGCTTCTTTCTTTTGCCCGTATTGTATTTGTAAACTCTTTATGTCAAAAATGATTGCTCAGTTCTCGTTCTTTGTGGAAGAAAAGGCTTTGAAACTGACAAGGTTGAGACTATCTCTGTGCACATGCATCCCCATGCCTGATAACAATTTAAAACTAGCTGGGGCACATTTTTAATCAAGTGCACATTCCAAAAAGTCTGTCATAAGGATTACGAATCCTAGAACTATACAAGTACACACACACACACACACACACACAAAATAAATAAATAAAAAAACAATAAAAAAAAATGTTTTACTTGAGGTTCTAATCTTTTTTGAAAGACTTTTCAAAAAGTGCTATTTGACTAATTAGTCATGTCTTTCTGCACATACTTCTCTTTTTAAATATAAAATTAGTATTCACAAACATCAGTGACATAGCCAACTAATATGGCTAGTTAAAGAAAAAAGGTGCTGGTTTGAGGTGCAATACTTCTGGTTATGATGTATTAATTATGACACAGTCACAGCAATCTACAATATTCAATGGTCATAATCTAAATTTATTACGGATGCTTTCACTACAATAGTACATTGTAGGAGCTTCAAACAACAGTTCATATTTGTACATCATTATGGAATTAATCTCTGAAATGCCAAATGGTCATGGTGGAGCACACACAAACACTCCAATAATACTGTACATCTAAAAACCCTCTGCAATTAGAGTAAGTGAGGGGCTAAAATGCTTGTTTGGTTAAATGCAGAGGATTTAGAATCAGACATTTTAATTTCAGAAATAGCACTTGACTGGCTACTGGCAGGTTGTAGGTATAATCTAAATGTGTAACAAAGCCAGACAATTTGAGGCCTTGGCTCATAGCTCGTTGCAGGGCATGAAATTAATTCTGACGCTATGAAATGGGATTCATATCTGTCACTCTGGGGCCCAGCAGTCCCCTAAAACCCACTCCCAGGGTCTATCTCAAGTACTACCAAGCCTTGAAACTTAACAACTTGAGTAATTCCCCTTCAAGCTCGCCACTTGTGCACCCTCTTTAGCCACGTCTGAACAAACTGATAACAATTATTTCATCCTTGTCTGATTGGTAGCATACCCAGTGAGGACTTCTGAATGGGGGATAACTTGTTGCCATGCACATCTTGTGGATTTTTTTTTACATCCTTTAATATTTCAATAAGAAATAATTTGGGATCAATCACACTGAAGCAATTACCGGGTAAGTATGCAAATGAATTCCGATGGATTTATATGTTTCTGAGTAAACTCATTGAATATTGGTCCCCATGACAAGCCTCTGGTAATGCTATTTGAACTGAGCACAAACTTTAAAGTTCTGTAAACATTTGTAGCGTAGAAAAAAAGATACGTGTACATCTGGAAACTCCTGTTTTGCTTTGTGGCACAGAGCTTCAGTCTGCCTACCAGAGCGGTGGATTCAAAGATGAGATGGTTTTGCATTTGCATGTATTGTTGAGCTTGCACACAAGGCAATAAGACATTTTTGTGGTGCGATTTCTTGGAAATCTACAAATTATGGCCCAGTCTTTTGATTTTTGTTAGGCTGCACCATATTACTCTCTCGTCTAATTCTACTGGTACACTATTTCAGGTTCTGATCCTCATGTAATTTATATTCATATTTAACTAAGTCTCTGGAGATGATTCTTTTTCAATTGTGAGGTTGTCCACTCTGTTCGAAAAGTTATGGCAGACTGAATCACTGGCTCACTTGGTCACTTACCTGGAAGCATCCAAAAGATCTTTTTATTCCCTAGAATGTAAATGTTTTTTTTTTTTTGTCTGACTTAATCTTGGAGTATTCTGACTTCAGTGCTTACAAACCGGCTATTGTGCATCACATATGCTTATGCATACTCTTCAATACAAAAAAAAAAAATACTTCTTTGTTTAATCTTTGTTTAAAAGCAAATGAGGCCAGAAGTGAAAATATGAGTTTTACATTACTGTCCAAGATTTATGTAATAGGAGTATAGACGAAGCTACTGAAAATAAAGAGTCCCTAAGAGCAGTTTGTCTTACTGACTTTACATGTATTTTTTAAAGCATTATTATAAGCATGTGTGCTTCTGTCCTTTTTGCTGCAGTTGCTTCTTTCTTGTCTGGACTTGGATCCAAACAAGAACCCAACAGAAAAAAACTACAAAATAAAAAAAAAAATAAAATAAAATAAAACAAAAAAAAAAAAACCTTCAAAGTAAATCCTAAATAAAAAGTAATACATTTAAAAAAATCCAACTCAAAACCTTTTGCAAAAGTCAACATAAAAGGAAGAGAACTAGAAGTGAACAAGGTGATGTTAAGCCATTCCGAGAAGTGTTTTAGTTTAGTGGCAACGAGAAGCAGAGCTGAAACAAGGTGATGTAAGAAGAGTGGGCATGTACACATTTCAAATCTCTGGAAGTTTAAAAATGCAAAAATAGAGACAAGAAATTCATAGAGACACACACTGACAGGTGAGGACATGCACAAACACTCAAGATATGCCTTGGTAGAAATGAGCATGGATAAACAGGTATTTGCATGCTTGGAGTGGTCCATAATTGCTCAACAGCACCCCAAGAGGGCAGGAGGGAGCATCACATGCAGCTAGTGTTGTTATCTGTAAAAACTGCTGTTTTGTGTAGCTGTGTTGCCTAACATTATCAAAAAGAACTGTGAACTGGTTGTTTGTAAAGCCCCCACCCCACCCACATCCACATGTGAAGGTGTAGCCAACAAGCTGCACAGGTAGAAACAGAAAATGCGTTAGACGTTTGCTCCCACCACCATGGCTCTCATGTCAATTTAAAGAAGCCACTTCAACAAAACATTTGTTTATTTTTACATTTCTCAAAACCCGCAATCACATAATCATATCCAGGGATATTCTTGTAAATTTGAGTACCTTTGTTTTAATTGGTTGTTTGTTTTATTTTTTAGCCAATAAGGAGTTATAATGAACATAAACAATATAAATGCAATAGCATTAATGGTCTGTTATTTAAGTCGTACATAGATCAGCCTTTTTATGCATTTCAAGCCTGCCCTCACTCTGCTATAACAACACACTAATAGTACTTTGTCCTGAGGGTCATAAATCAGTCCGGAAATGTCTTTAGCATTAATCAGTACTTAAACTGGGTACTTCTGTAAATCTTTTGTTTTTATATGTTGCAGGTATTGGATTAATGATCCAGCACTTGCCACTCAACCTGCTTGGATATGATGCTCTAGAATGACAACAAGATCCATTTTCTCTAACCACAGGTTTAACTATCGGTGCTGTTGACAGTAATTTTACTCTTTACTTTTCTGGAGTAAATACTTTGGCTGTGATTTTGCTTCCTGTGATCTAAAGAAAATAGTGCAGAGCTAACTGACTTCAGTGTAGTTACAAGTAGCATGCATGTAACTTTATTGTTAGTCTTGTTTTCTGTAAAGGCAAAGCACATATTGAAATTCCCCAGCCCAAAAACAAGAACAGTTGATATGAGAGCCTTGATAGTCTTTAAGGAGGATGAACATTTTTTGTGTCTGTCACGTGGGATGTGAACATTCTGTAAAAGAAAAAAAAAAAAAATACAATAACATAACATCCAATTAAAAAAAAAGTCAAGGCTACTAGTTCACATAAACTTGGCTTGTATAAAATAATAGAGCACATTTAAATGTTTGCACTTGAGCTAAGTTAGACAATAAGTTCATTAAGGTCAGGTTGGGGAAAACAAGTCAAAAGTGCATTTTAACTTAAAACACCCAGAATATTAAAGCTTTCTTGGGAAACGAACATAATTTCAGCCATGCATTTCTTGCATTTCTATAGAGGTCCAATACAAGAGTGACTGAAGTTCTTTAACTTTAGTCTTTTTGTCATGGATGAGGTTTCTCCTATTCGTTCAGTCTTTAAAATATTGGACCGCCACAGCCTCATGTGCAACCAGTGTCTTCCAAGCTGCAGGAATGACAACAATTTGATATTGTATTGTAGATTTAAAAAAAAAATGCTATTAGAGAGATTAAGGACAGAGAAAAACCATGATAACCTGCTACTAATACTTTGTATTTGAAAAACGTACAAAGTTTAATACAAACCATATTTTGAAGGTTTCTCGTAATCTCAAAGTTATGCGTTGCCATTACGGCCATTTTCTGAGAGAAAAATATTTTATGCATAACTCTCTTTAGTCCCTGATTCCTGCATTTGGAATAGAAGGGTGAAGGAAATAACCCTTCAAATAAATAAATGGTCAAAATGTATCTTAACATAAACCTTTAGTCTTTTGTTCCTTATTTTCAATTGCATTACTAAATAAAATACCTTTTTATGGTGCAGTGCTATATGAATAAAAATATGTTTGTAAAAAATGTAGGGAATAGTTCAATTAAAAACATTAAACTCCATATTTATGGAAGATCCAGACAACCACATACAGTATATCAGTTTATAACAGTCTAGGGTAGCTTTGAGTCCCTAATAATGTCAGAGGAAAACAAAGTTATCACTTAAAGGTGATGAAGCAATGGGCAAAACATTTTCAAAGTTTCATTCAAAACAACTAAATAAAACAACATAATTAGAAAACATTTGTATAAAAAGTTCATAAAAACATAAAGCCATCACAATTTCATTTATTACTGGGGAATATCCTTTGTTAGCAAACCTGTAAAAATAGGAGAGAACACTAAATAGAAGGCTACATACTGGCTTGCAAGGTCTTCTCTGAAATTTCATTTGTGAAGGCTCCGATGCCTTTGTTAGAGACAGCTGCCAGAGAGAAGCGATATTCTGTGTTGGGGCGAAGGCCTTCCACAACATATGATCTAGTGGGTCCAAATGTCTTTTTCATCTGTTAATTAGAAGACATTGACCATTTACCTTATAATAGGAGTGAATGAATGGGATGTTGGATTATTATGAGCTCTTAAAATGGTAGGAAATACATAAAAATCAACAAAGTTTTACCTGTGTGCCAAAATTGCTTTCTGAATAGCGAAGTTCATAACGTAAAATTCCTTCTTTCTCAGGATCCCAGGTCAATTCAATGCTGGTGTCTGACACAGCACCAACCTTGAATTTGGATGGTTGACCTGGAACTAAAGAATGCAGCAGAGAACATTGCAAGACATTGGTTCAACACCACTGTAGTTAATCATGTGCAAGTGAGATGGCTACATCGTGGCAACAATGCAAACAGACATCAAGGATTTGATTAAATTCAAAGGAAAGAAGTTGTGCCATACTTACTCTATCATATTAATTTACACTGGTTTCAACACCACTTATTCATCTATAATTAGTCTTATTATCCTTACCTCCTTGGAGTACTTTGACATGAATGGGTTCTGAGAAAGGTCCATCGCCAACAGAAGTGAACGCAAGAACTTTGACTGTGTACGTTTCTTCAGGAACTAGGCTCCGGATAGTGGTGATGATGCTGTCTTGGACATTATGGATCTGCCAGAGACTCATAGGCTGCGAGTCATCCATGGTATAATAAACTCGATAGCCCTTGATCTGCCCATTGGGCTCCTCAGGCTCTTCCCACTGCACCATCATTGTGTTCTGGGGAAGAATCTGAGCTCTAATGTTTCTTGGTGGACTTGCAGGAGCTTGCTCACCAGTACGGGTTTCAACTGGTTCACTGGGAGGACCCTGTCCAATTGTGTTGACGGCTGACACACGGATTTCATATTCTGTGTTTGGATAGAGACCACCTATGCTATAACGTGTAGTGGTGATATCTTCCACAGTCTCATACTTGCTGTCTGGAGACTTGGCCCTATACTGTATGATGTAATTTGTTACTGGATCTGGGTTTCCTGAGTCCCAGGTAATAGTCACACTGGTTGCTGTAGTTTCAGTAACCACAGGGGTACCTGGAGGCTTGGGGAGAGCTGTGGTGAGGACATAACAGAAAAAAAAGTCGAATATTAATTTTTAATGGCATCTTTTTTAATTAATTAATTTATTTTTTAGCAAACACAAAATATTTAGTAAGTATTTTTTAATAAACCAAATACAGGTCAGACTGTCATTAAGATAAGCTAAAGTCTCTACAAGCACATCACAAATACAGTTATCGCTTACATTTGACAGTGATCTGTGCCACAGCTTCAATGATGCCAAGGCTGCTCATAGCCACACAGGTATAGTTGGCTGACTCACGGACGCTATTCAGTTCAAGAACGTTTCTGCCAACTGGCATCTCATCCTCTGGTGTCAGATCCTCGGAGTTCAGCATCCACTTGACATAAGGCATGGGTGACCCCACTGCCACGCATGTTATGTTCACACTGCCACCTGGCATTATTTCTTGACTCGTTGGTGGAATGGAGAAGCGAGGAGGCACCCGCCGAACTGGGAGAAAGCATGAGGAAGGGGAGAGGATGACAAAAGAGGGCAAGTGTCAAAATGAAGAGGAAAAAAAGAGAGATGTAACAAGAGAGGCCGATGAAAATGGACCCTCCTCGAGGAAATATCTAACACAAAAAGTTTAACATGGTAAATGAAAACTTCAAACGCAAACTAAAAAATAACAATAACTAGATGTTTAAGAACATAAAAAAATACAAAAAGAAATGAAAAAGAACTAAACTAACAGAATTGCTTCAACAACAATATAGATTTACGGTTAAGCAACGATTCATAGCAACAAGGTTCCATTGACCAATATTTGACCCATCACAGCACAATTAAAGTCACAAAAATCTATTACGAGTTTCTCATCTTTGGGGACTGAACTGCTGACATATAGATTACAATAGCATTACCTGATCCCAAAATCTAAACGTGTTGTAAAGGCCATGTGATATTTCCATCACATGAGCCCAACAGGGCAACCTGGAACTTCCTGTCCTCTCAGAAACTCATGCCAAACAGGAAGTAGGCCATTGCAGGCTTCTCCCACAGCACAGGAAGTGTAAGGTTACTGAACTATTGACCATCTCTATGAGGTCTCTAACTATATTCTAGCATACTTTTGCACTTAACACAGGTCTCTACTTTCTTGCAATCTTAAAGATGAGAAACTTTAATCAGATTTTTGTGGTTCAGGGTAGATCCACTGGACAAAGCCTTATTAAGATCTGACACGGTTCCATTGATAGATGCAGCTATCAGTTTCACAGACAGCATGCATAAATAGATCGAGGTAAATTAAGGAGTAAATGATAACAAAATCAGATATAAAACTTGAGATAAAATGCATAGAGGAATATAACTGAAGGGTCGCTAGCATGCCCAGACAAAAGACGACTGGAGAGAAAAACAGAAGTACAAGGTAGAGGAGGAACTGAGGAAAGGATAGAGGAAAAAGTACAGGGTAGCAAAAAGTGACAGAGGAAGAAAAAAGAGTGGGAAGGTTGGAGGAGGGTAAATGGGGCAGGGGGGTAACCCGTTTCAGTGCTGTGTAAACTTTGTTTTTCTTCAGCTAATGTGACACAATGTGATGATGGCACATTGTCACATCTCAGTCCCGGGTAACACAAAATAAGTGCTGAGGAACAAGGAGTGTGCCTAGAAATACACAGAAAAAAAAATTATAGCAACTGTAGCTAGAAAGCTAACTGTCACAGAGTGTAGGAGTACAGAAACAGAACTGGATCAACAGTGACTAGAAATTCAAAGAATAAGAAAGAGGTATAGAAAGAAAAAGGGATTGAGATGAATAAGGGCTGAATGCCAAATATCAGATAGAGACAGTGAGGACCTCTAAAGTCATGGATAGGACTGAAAATTGAAGGGGACGGGTAAAAAGCTAAGACGCAGAGGAAGGATGTGACAGGTACTGTGTATTTGTATACGTATATTTTTATACTTGTGTACACTTTTGCATTTGTGTAGACATGATTGTGCGTGTGTACAGTATGCAAAAGCTATAGAATGAAAGAGTATGAGTTAACAAAGAAAACAACAGTTCGTGAAAAGCATCCCAGCAAACACCTGAACAGTAGTCATTATGCAAATGACATTTGCACAGGTTTGTTGTATATATTTGTTAAAATGTCTGAGCTATGTTAATTTAAACGTTTCTCCAGAGTAGGCCTATTGCAACCTTGGTTAAACATTACAATTTACGGTACTCAAAAAATTACACTTTTATTAGGTCTAACTGTACCAAAAGAACGCAAGGCTTGATTATCGGTTTTCCATATTTGAACCGAAAAATGGTCGTGAAGTAACAAAAAGAACTGTGTGCAAAAAAAATAAGTGGAACCACAAAACGTAAACAAAACTAGACAAAAAAAAAAAAACCTACAAAAATGTTCTCTTTAACAGACAATCATTACACAGTAGGACTATTGAGCATGAACTTTCTTACACAGTAGCTACTTGTTTTTTACATCAGTGTTTGTTGGGATGCATAATTTAAAATAAAAGAAGTCAAGATACAAAAGAATACATATGTCTAAATGGAAGAGATGAACATAGAGACAGACAAAACAAGAAAGTAAAGGACTGACAGACGAGACAAAATGCAGGAATAACGCAAACTCGAGCAGCAAGACAGCAGACAACAAAGGAAAACAGATGGACACACAGACATACTGTACAATACGCAACAAGGAAGGGGGGATTTGGGTTGTTGGAAAAAGGGGAAAGGAGAAGGATATATATGAAGAATAGAATAATTGCGGCTGTAAATAAATAAAAAGACAATGAAAATAAACCAAAAAAATATGGCTTAAATTTGGTTTGGAGGTCTCACACACTGGGGCTTAAAATCAAGAATCAGGCACATGTTCCTTCCTCCCCACCTTAAACATTAAACCTCAGTGCAAAGGTAACACCTAGTCCTGGATGTTTCATGTTTGTATGGGGGGAGTACGAAGGAACAGAGACAGGGTTCAGGGAAAAGACTGAAAAGGACCTCACAAGAAAAACTAGGATCCCAGAATACACCGTGTCAGTCCAAATGGGATTCATATGATCGTTGCATGGTTAATTTTTCCATAAAACTAAAGAAGAAAAATCATCTACACAAACTCTGAGTTTTCTTTTCTTATAGCTGAGGGTTGACACCTACTGAAATTATTATAAATTACTGCAAATGCAGACATCTGGTCAATGGGGTAAGCTTTTTGGTAAAAACATCCTGATATTACATGGAATTTTTAAAAGGGTTAAATATATTTAGTGTACTTTGCTTTGAAAGCCAATTCATACTAATAAAAAGTGAATTATTCTACATATGTGAAGAGAAAAGACAAAAACAGATCAGTTTCAGTTAAAGGGCTAGTGAGGCTCAGATGAGGACCACAGCTGGTGTTTTTGATCTGTCATCTTCAGAACTACTCTGTATGCATACTCTCATGCATCCACTGTTAATGTCAATTACTTTGCTACTTGAGGTATAACAAGACCTGTCCTTGAGGGCAAAAAGTTCAGAGCTGACCTTTGAAGAAATGCTCATTACAAAAAGGCTCAAAAATGCACTGTAAAAATGCATAAAAAAATCCATTGTGATTCCAAAGATTTTTTTTTAAATCGACCATCCAGATTAGAAGCAATCATAGCTTTTGATAAATAGCCTTTTAGTTGAGACAGACTTTGGCTTATTATAGATAGTCACACATAATGACTTAAAGAGGTATTCTTAAAGGAAATTAAAATAAAAGCTAAAAGTTCCTATCATAATGGGACTAAAATGTGCTGTATTACAATTTTGGAAAACGCACACCTAATTAACCAACAAAGGTGAAAGGGCAGCCCATTTTTCACACAGACATGCATGGTTGTGGCTTTGGCATGAGTGACTTGTAACGGTGTGCCCTCATCCACTAGGGCAAACACCAGAGAACCAATCCAATCCGAAAATGTCACCCAAGCCCATCCAAGCATGCCATTTATTACCAAATATAGCATTGCTCCAGGCACACACCCACAAAACCAAACAAAAAGAAACAAATGAAACTGAACAAATTCACAAAAACAAACTACATCCGAACATCAAAGACAGTACCAGAGTGCAGCTGTGTTCACAAAGAGGTTTGCATCACTACTATTAGATGTTTTTTATTGTTTTATCTGCTAGTGGTATCTTGAATTTATCTTCCAATCCAAAACAATTACGAAAACTCAGTAGGACAAACAAAATAGTTTTTTGGGGGGAAACAATCAATCAAAGTTTGTCAGAGGGTGATCTTCTCTCCCTGGGGCTCTGATCAGCCAATGGACCGGGAGCTGAAGTGGTTACGTGAATGAGGTTTCCCCACAGCAGAAACATCAGTATGAAGTATGCAACTAACTAAATTGATACAATTGTACTTTGTTTTTAAGAAACAACATTCAATTAATCCAACTGCAGTTTGCAAAAAAACAATGAAGTCAACAAACCAAACATGGGGAGTCTTTATATCAACAGTAATCCGTAGTAAACCTTAAAACTGTAGGTTTTACATTGCAAGCATGTCGAGAACTCAGCTGATGCTGAAGATCACTATATTTAATAATGGAGATCAATTTAGGAATCTTAAAATTCAGAAGGAAGTTAGGACAACTGTGCATCTACATGCTCTATCATAAATTGCCATACTATGAACGCAGGTCTAAATGATATGACTTAATGTTCAGTCAAACTGGGATGTTAAGAGGTTAAACAATCAGTTGTGTTTCTAAATACGCAGATGACACCCTCGTCTGTCATACATTTAAAATGCACTGATACTAGCAGAAAAAAAGAACGTAAAAGAATAAAGAATCCCAATTGCATGGACACGCTCCTCATTCACAGAGACCAGGAGCCCAGCCGGTCCATTTGGTTTTGAGAGGGAAAAACAAACATTTACAATTTATGTGATCCCATAACAGTATAGAGTCTTGTTTCAAGCCCCATTGTGGAGAGAAAGACAAGAAGCCGTACATTGGACAAGGTGGGAAGCAGTCGAGAGAGAATG
Source organism: Hypsolebias antenori (assembly GCA_031762315.1). Lineage (NCBI taxonomy): Eukaryota > Metazoa > Chordata > Actinopteri > Cyprinodontiformes > Rivulidae > Hypsolebias > Hypsolebias antenori. The sequence continues at coordinate 14,211,808 of JARVGS010000979.1, read as the reverse complement.
CCAGAGTACTGCACTAACGCTAATAATGGGCAGTGTTGGAGAGGGATTTGTGCTAAAAAAAAATTAATAAAATAAAAAACAGAGGTCAGAAGGTGGACATTATTGGCTATTTTGGTGAGGCAGATTTTGCTGCCCCAAAATGAAGGGGGAAGCCAAAATAATGTGCAGCCTTTAGTGTCACCTTGAAGCTGAGATTACACCCTCTTGCTGCCTGAGGACACAGGCACAGTATAGAGATCCTTTAGTCACACTTGCTGGGTGAGTCCTGCAGCATTTACATTTAAGCCACAGGGTTTGGCCAGTATTAACATACCTTGGCTGTGCGATGCTAAACAGTCACTATGGGTGGTTCATAAAAATGTAAATTATTATTTTAAGGAAACAGATAGGAGTCATAGCAGGGTATCTCATAGCAGCAAGCGTAGCAAGTGTATTGAGGAGATTTCACTACTTATCTTTTTGTTTTTCTGTTGTCATACATGACAAGGAGCCAAATGATCCTGCAAGGACATTCTCCCATTTTGGTGTCTTTTTCAGTCCATACTTTGAGTGACATTAAACTTGCATCGGAAGAAAATAAAATAAAACATATGCTTTGTATAATGCATTAATGCATTTTGGATGAAAAGGCACTTTTTCAAGCACAGTATAGTTATTGTTTTCCAGACTCCTTAAAACAAACATCTAATAGAGATGACAAGAATTTGCTTTGGCCAGTGAGAAAATAAGGTGTAATCTAGCTTTCTTTCCCAACATCACACACAAATGCATAGCAGGACATGCAAGCACATTCACAATCAAGCAAATTTCATAGTGAAAGAGTAAACATGCACATGCAAATATACCAGCACAGTCTTTCTGTATCAATGTTATTTGCATCAATTAAAATCCAAACAGTAATGCCAATTGTGAATGTGACAATTTGAAATTTATCAAAACTTTGTACTGAGTATTTAATTGAGGACAGCAGTATCAATTTGTGATGACAGACTGTTGGTGCAAAGAACCACTGATATCCTTGTGTACGTGTGTATGGTTAATCTCTTAATTATATAAGGTGTAGTTTTAAGTTTGCCTTATAACTAGCTTTGAAAATAATTTATGTGGCTTGGGCAATCCAAATAAATATGACTGTCTACGGCTAAGGACGTAGTGCTAACTTTAAATATTTGTTCACAGGGTTGGTCTTGGTAATGTGTGAGGCCAAAGGTGGTTTATAATAAACCATATCTGGTTAAATGACTTTGTAGTGAACTGACAAAAAGCCCACTTCAAATTCTCTCTTTGGATTGCACTTACTGTTATACAAACAATTGTCAAAGTTGATTTTAGTTCAGTACGTCTAGTTCTAAAAGCTGGGTGAAACATGTTAATTTCCAGAGGCTAAATTCTGTATACAGTTTTGCTGGGAAAAAGTAAAAACGTACATCGATGCATAGTCAAAGCATGGAAATGCATTGACCTTTAATGGTTTGGCTACCAGGCACTTCCTTTTGGTTTAATCTCTTGGAGATCAGTACAGATTTAAAGCTAAACACAGACGTGTTTCTGAAGGAAAAAAAAAATCTAATTAGATTAAAAAAACCTGTAGTAAAAAAATTAAGCCGCTTGTATTTTTCTTTATTTATAGCAATTTCTTCATGTTGAAGGTCAACAGCATGAACATTAAAATAGTGGGTTTTCTATTTCATTTTAGTCAAATCAACCTAAATTTTAGTTCTGTTCCATAAAGATGTGTGAATGTGTGACATCATTTTGACCAAACACAGCCATCCATCATTTAACAAATTAGTTGCATTTAGTTGCTGCTGTGAAACTAAAAAAAGCTCTAACGTTTAGTTCTCATTAGCAACAGCTAACGTGATATTGAAGTCATTATGTTTGTAAGATCTGTACAGCCCGATGAATGGTGTTGCCTCAGGGGGCCGGGATGGCGTAGAAGCAGGGCAGCCGACTCGGGACCTGAAGGTTCCAGGTTCAATCCCAAGTCATTGTACACCTCATGGTGTCTTTGAGCAGGACACCTCGTCCCCAGTTGCTCCCTGGGTGCCTTCAATAGCTGCCCACTACTCCACCTGGTGGTGGATGGGTTAAGTGCAGAGAGCCAATTTTGCCATTGCATGGGAACATACAATGATGACAATACATATTGCATTACTATGGCGGGCTAAAATCATCAAGGACCCCAATCAAGTCTAATTTTCTTTAGTATTTGATCAACACAAACAAGATGACAGGAACACTGGCTGTGTAAACACGTATTATTTCTTCGGCATTTGCATCTGAACTCCAAGACTCAAGAAGCAGAGCAGCATCAGATTGAAAAAGAAACAGAAATGTTCCAACTAGTGTACAAACAAGACAAACATTTTAACAACAAAGAAAGGAGAAAAACAGAAGCAAAGGAAAAACACACATACTGTATGCACAACACAAAAATCAACTTAAAGTAAGAAAAGCCAACAAAAGAATGTGTCAGGAAAATATGTTGAAAATCAAAGAAGGGTAAGGAAAGAACAGAACAAAACACAGGGAGTGCAAAAAGTAAAAGACCTTTGGGGCCAAAGGAATTTTGCACAGGCATGCAAGCGCAGTTACATTCTCCCATCATGCAACAGTCCCATTTTATCACATGCTGCGTGCAAATAAAGCTTTTAGATGCAGAAGCAATACCAAAGGATGCAAAACGTGAAAAGGCCCCACAATGCAAACATAAAAGTAAATTAACAAGACCCGAACTAATCGGGTTTGCTTTCATCATTTATTCTTTGGAAAAAAAAAATAATAATCATTTAGCAGTTTAGATTAACTGTACTTTAGTTTTTATTCAAATTAGTATTTAATTGAGCTCTGCAAAAAGCAAATACAGCTATTTATTTTCAACATGTTGATTTTTTTTTTTTAAATGTGGGTTAAAAAAAGTAAAAAAGAAAAAACACACCAACCTTCTCGAAGCTCTGAGGGATGTAAAGGGGTTGATGCAGAACACAATGACATGAGGAGAAGAGAAAAATAGGGGAAACACAGAGAGAGTAAAAAAAGCCACCTCAAGGTGTTTAGCTGCAGCTACATTTCCCTTTTCTTTTTTTCCCTTCTTCCCTTCTCTTGTCCCTGCTATCAAGTGACACCCATCTTTAAAGTACACTTGCCTGCCCTACCCCTTGAAATAAACTTTGAACCAAAACAATCAGATTCATCCCAGTGGTTGCTCTGCTGTCTGCTAAAGAAAAACTATCGAAGCGCCACTGGAGTCAAATCAAGCGTACCATACTCATAATTCAAAATTTTTACAAGCTCCTTATGGCCACAAGTGGAGGCTCTTGCAGTGGCCAATTTTTTTTTTTCTTTTAATAGAGAAACAAACCAAATCAAGAAAAAATAAAGAAAAAAAAAACTAATGAGAGATTGAAAAAAAAAGACACAGTTAGGGAGGAAATTAGCAGCTGCAGTTCAAAACAGTTTAAGTCAACGTTTTAGGGTGCCAATGAGCAACAACTTCAAAATGCTTTCTCTTTGGGTAATACAGTAAGTACATAGTCCTATTCACCTTACTACAGTAAGTACTAAATGTACAATAACTTCCCTCCCCCCGTAAATGATGTTACCACAGCTGCTAATCTCAAATGCATTTTGCTTTGTGAACAAAACATAGTCAACATCAAGTATCAGAATAAATCGACAAAAGTTCCACTAAAAACAAACAAAGGTTGACATCATCACAGCAAAACAAGTGTGTTACATAGTGTGAAGGTACTTGAGTATTATGAACCCTGTGTATTCTTGAAGCAAGTGTTCTTGGTAAAGTGAACAAACTGTCATGCATTATTACATCAAGGTATACCAGCTATTTTCTTTTTTTTTTTTTTTTTTTGGAAATCAAATGCTATATGTCTTAGCGCTACATTGTTAAAGATCTCCCATCCGTTTTTAAATGAGTTGTGGAGGCTTGACCATAATTTCCAATAAATCATTTAACTTCTACCATTTTGCTACTTCTCACTGATTCACAACAGAGACAGCTCAAGCCTCCAGAATGAATGTTGGCAAGAAAAGACACTAAGCTTGATGGACTTTTTTTTTTAACCTTCAGCTCTCCACAGTTGAATATTTCTTCTCTGTGCTTCTATTTCACTGAGAGCAATGATAGCAATAATAATGAAAAAGCAGCTCCCTGACCCATTTTATAATGTCAGAGTAGTGAATTATTTATTGGGAACAAAGTTATTTGGTACACAGCAGAGGGAACAAACTGAGTAGATACCAAGGCATCTTTATTTAATATGCACAATATAAATAATACATGCCGAAAATGCATCTGCTTCAATTTATTAAAGCTCCCGCAACAGGGATTCATTGTCGTTTAGCATTAGTGGTTGAGGATATGCTTTTGTCTTTATTGTCTTTTTCCTATGAAACACTCTGGTCCTTTCAACTGATTGTTGTTTATACCTTCACGTTGCTGGAACGTGCCAGCGAAAATAACTAATGACTGTTAAAGCCTTTAAATATAATATGGCAATGTAGAACCAGAGAAGCACTATGAATTTATGCTCGAAGCAGCATAAGCCAGAAGTAAAGGAAGTGTACGGTTTATAATCTATGCAACATATTCTCTGAGTGTGTGTAGGTGTATGTATGTGTGTGTGTGAGAAACAACAATTTATTTTGGGTTTCCTCCCCCTTATAGTGAAAGCTAAAGGAGGAGAGATTTTGATTGGTGGACAATGACACCTAGCTACTCAATCAAAATCAAGACTTACCGTTGCACTCTACCTGTAAAATAAATGAATAAATAAAAACCACACAGAAATGGTCTTCATATTTTTTAGCGGGGGTTCCAACTTTGGTGTAGGTGGCAAACAGTTAAAGGTTAAAAGTCTTTTGCAATCGATAAAGTAAGGACATACGGCTTGGTGCACTACACATTTCCTTCCAAGTGAGTAGGGGAGGGCATTGAAAGACAAAATGGAGCATAACAGCATAACAGAGAAAAACAGTTGGTCAATTATAGTTTTACATTGGGAAGTTGCATTGTATAAAAACGTACACACGCATACACGCATACACACACACACGCACGCACGCACACACTATATATATATATGTAAAGGCAGAACAGTAATACTACTTAAATCCAAATGAGTAGATTTTGAACGTTTTATTCATTGACTGATTTGGGTTTTTTGGCCTTGTTCTGGGACCGGGTTTCTCCCTACCTCGCACGTAAAGGTTAGCGGGGGACGAGTAGCGGACGCCTTCCACGTTAGACGCCACGCACTCGTACTTCCCTTGGTCTGTCTCCTCGCTGTTCTCGATCTGCAAGGCACCTGGGTAAATGACACAATTGAACAAAGACAAGACGGGAGGGGGGGGAAACAGTGACAAAAAGAGAGAAAAGGCAGAGAGGGGGAAAAATTAGTCAATTGGCAGAGAATGGGCATTGTAGTCGAACAATCTTCTTAATGGTAAGTTTCTCAAATTGCTCATGCTCGTTTCAGAAAGAACCATTTATCCCAGCGATGCTTACACAGACAGCCATGACTAACCAAGTTCCACTCAAGCCTCAACCACCCGCTGACAAAAAGAGAGCATGTTAAATAAATCAAAATGTGAACTGAATCAGTCACAGTATATTTGCAGCCATGTTGGGTGTTTGCAACTCCTCCAAGAATAGAGATCTTTTTGCAAAATGCAACCACAGAGTAATAGGAGTGTGATGAAATGTAATGGAGAGGGAGTGTTGAGATGATCTTGTAAACTCTTTGAAATTAGAAAATTATCATCTTCCTGAAAGTCACCACTGGGAGAGTGTCTGTGGAAGGAGTGAAGGGTCATGGGAAGAAATATACACACAAACAGCAGTTCATGTCCAGATGAGCGTTGGCACGGTGCATCGTCATGCTCTATAACTCTTCTGGAACCGTGTCGTCACATCTCATGAAAACAATGATATATCTAGTTTGTACACACATTTATGCAATTAATAATGTTTTTTTCTAAAAAGCTAAGTCTGGTCCTCTGGACCAGACTTAGCTTTTTTAGATTTTTCTACTTGGATTACTGAGCATGCAACAGGGGATAATGGCTTTTGTTGTTTAAAATCAAGTGCATTTATTAGTTTTAGTGATCACTGAGATTTAGACATAGGCTAAACTTTCTGGTTCTGAAATGGTTTTCAAAAAAATATTTCTCAGTATTGTTGCTTCTTTAATGAGATGAGTTTATTTCATCAGGCTTTATAGGGTATTCAGACTCGTTTTCCCTCAACCACCTGTTTCTGAGGGCTGTCAGTCAGATAGAGCAATCCTGCTTGTAAAAATAATACAAGGTTGATGGTCTTTAAATGGTAAAGAAAACGTTTACGACAGGCTATGTTAGCATGAGTTTATCTTTGTTTAGGTCTATCACCTGTTCCTGTTGCTTCAGTTTTAACTTTATTTGCACCTACACTGCACACCCAGGCTACGGGTATGACCACAACAGACTTATGGAGTTTTGTGTGTCGCTGCCTTGCCATCGTGGTTCAGTTTATGGCCCACGTCCAGCCTCAGGCTCAGGCTCTGGCCTGTCATGGCGGCTGTCTCCATGACTCTCCATCTGCCTGCACGGAACAAACTCTACTTCTCGTTCAGTTCCGCTGAGAAACCTTGGATGTTCTCTGTCTGCCGGACCCAGTTCTGGAGGACAGTCTGGGAGGGTAGTTGCTGCGGTTGGTATTATCATCATGCTACTAAAAGGACCTGTTAACAAGACCAGGCCGCTAACAGAACGACACGGCTAACAGTGACATGCTGCTAAGGGGACCATGTTGCTAAGAGAACTGCACTGCCAACAGAACCACTCTGTTAGGACCATGCTGCTGTAGAACATTTCGTTTAAACTTTTGGCACCTAGTTTTTGTATTTTTGTTGCATGCTTGGTATTTCTTGATTTATTTTTGGTTTTTGTTTTTTGGCAAGTCGAGACTGTTCTTCTTGTCCTCAGCATTTCATTGCATTCTTGACCTTGTGTGATTTCCATATGACAATTAAATCTAACCTAAACCCTTTTGCACACCTGTAAACAATCACATTGTTTAAAACATTCTGCTTAGTTCATTGTGTTTTTAGCTTTAACATCACAATGCTGTGTAATTCCCCCCCACCCCCCCTGCAAGGTTATTAAACAGCCAGAATCTCGCATTATCCTACAAACTCTAATGGGAGTCAAGTGCATTAAGAATGAATGCACTCTATTAATTAAAACTCACCTGCACATCTACTTGCTCTTGCGTATTGTTTTATTATGTGCACACATTAAGGCTTCTGTTTTTCAAATACATTTCTTATCTCAATTTAGATATTATCATGTGTGTGCTTAATAAAAGACAACCTCGATGTTCAGCTGCAGCACAGATAAAAGGGAGCAAGGGACAAAGAATGGAGGTGAAACACCAGGCGTCAGATCATTCCTTGTTAGAGTGCTGTTGACGGCACTTCTTGATGATATCATTAGGGCTTCTGGCTGGCTCAGCAGACAGATTGCAGCCCGCGTCTCACTGACAAACATGGCACCATTGCTTGTTAACGTTTAGCCAGGAAGCATCAATATGCCAGCAGCTGGCCTGGATACTTTGTAATATGCTGGAACCTTCTCCATCACATCTGCAAGTGAACACATTGTTGTACAAGACTACAACTGCGGAACATTGGTCGAATAACATGTTTCCGCTCATCCACAAATGAGACAATCGATTCTGGTTAATTATAAAGATTAGTCATGCTTTCACTGGGTTTGTCGCCTAATAGAAGGAAGACTATTTTACACCTTTGTGTCTGCGCAAATGCATTTTAAAAGAAAACAAAACCTGAAGATACAACAATCGATAAACCCCCCGATTTTTCATTGTCCCCCCCTTTACTTTATTTCCATTTCCCTTTACAGCTCAGATCATCCTCATCACTCAGGGGGCTCTGTTCTTGGCACACAGCTCATGGACCAAATGAAAATATCTGCCTGCAGAGTGCAGGTGGTGCGGTTTTTGCTCACGCTTTATGCAAGGGTCTTATTTGGATTTATTTGATGTGTGCTTGGAACAGCAAACGCCAGTGTGGTGGCAGGTGGGTTGGAATGTGCTCAGAAGCTGAGACCACAAAGTAAGACCTGTATGAAGTTCTACTCCAGGTGGACGGTTCCAAAACCCCTGCCAGCGGCTTGTCAGATTGGCTTCCTCCCCTGAATTTAAAATATTTTCTAAGCCCCCCTTTTGTTAAATCACAAGCACTCTATCATTTACAGTATGTGACAGTATGTGTATATATCAGTATATACCTGTACATATAGGTGTTTGTGTGTTTGTATAATGCTTGTGACAATCCCAAAGCTTCTAACGGTACAAAAATAGTTCACAAACATCAAACATAACAGTCATCATCAAACACATTTACATAATGGACAATGTGAACTGCATTTCCTTATGAAGAGCAGGAAGGAGGGAAACGTCACTGAGTAGACAGGGATTGTTTAGTTTGTCACTTAACATCTTTGGAGGAGGTTTCTCACCAGGTGGTCATTTCTATGTTCTTAAGTTGAGACATATTCTAGCTGCTATTTTAAAGAGAAGCTGTGAAAAACATAGGGAGTCTATCTGGTTTCTACGCAAGCAACCCCCCCCCCCCCCCAAGCTTTTGGTTGTAAAAATGAAAGGTACACAGGAACAACTAGGACATCTGTTGCAAGAGGTAACAAAAGTAGAAAAGCAAAAGAAAATATCCATTCAAACTTTTCTACCATTTACTCTCAGTTGGTAGAGTTGTTGCATCTCAGCAAGAAGGTTGCCGGATCGAATCCTGACCGGGGACATTTCTGTGTGGAACTTGCATGTTCTCCCTGTGCATGCATGGGTTTTTTTTTTTTTTTTCCACAGCCCAAAAACATGCACGCTAGGCTGATTGGTAACACTAAATTGTCCCTAGGTGTGAGTGAGAGAGTGAATGGTTGTTTGACTCTATGTCATGAACTGAAGACCTGTCCAGGGTTAATCCTGCCACTTTCACAGTGACTACTGGATATGAGCAAATATACATGAAGAACTGACAGATGGTTGATCTGATCACATTTATATAAACAATAATTTATAAGGGAAGCAAAAAGCAAAAGTGCCTTCCGATTGGAAAGTCAATTTAAAGACTGATCCACTAAATGACAGGTTTCTAGGATACAAAATAAAACAAGCATTTCTTCATATCCAAATCTAAAACAGGAGCATGGCCAATTCATGTATTATTTTATTATTATTTTAATTTTACCAACTTTTCTTTTTTTCCCTGTCTTCTTAAAGCAACTGGACTCTCACTGTTTTGCATAATTGCATTCTGTCTCCTCTGGCAGCCTGTGGCTAACCAGAGCGTATGTGGCCAGTTGCACTCAACCCCCACCCCCCTCCTTTTTTTTTTTTTTCCAACAAAAGAAGAACCATAAAGAATTGAACAAATGCTAAAAGTATCTTTCATGAACACAATAAAACCATTGGCTGAGTCTGTTCACACACATGTTTGCTGATAAAGACTCACAGATGTTTGAACTGTGCTTTTTAAGTGAGTCCAACATGAGGCCTTTATTTTTTCCAGCTTTTAAGTTTCATTAGAAAACAACAACAGCAACAACTACCAAATAACAGTTGGAGTTGCTTGATTTCAGCGGCAGTTATGAGCAACAACTGTTACAATTTACTTGGAAAAACGTCCTGACTACCAACCATGATTTGTGTCAGATATTGCTTTTTGACATTGAATACATGTTTTAGACATAATCCAAATGAAAAAGACATATTTTGGCTTCTCTTCTGAACCAACTTCCAGTTTCTATCCGTAAGGCTGATACATTATCCAGCTTTAAGACTGGGCTTAAGACTTTTCTTTTTGATAAATCCTATACCCATAATAAAGGTAGCTATGCTTAGACTATAAGAGGACAAATTGACCTCATCTCCTTAAATTAATTGCTAAAACAGAATAGTTTTCATATCTTAGCATGTGCTTATTGACCTGCCATTGTGTATCTGTTCCTATCAGATGGCGGCTTGTCCTGAGCCTGGTTCTGCTAAAGCATATGTGTCAAACTCAAGGCCCGGGGGCCAAATGTGGCCCTCGTTGACATTTTATCTGGCCTCCAAAATGTTATTTTAAATGTAAAATACTTTTTTCACTTGATTTTTTTTTTTCTGTAATCTTTGATTATGATGGCAAAAGTGCAACAGAGAACATCAAATGAGACCATTCAAACTCTTGTTGAGGAACCTGCAACACCCC
>JARVGS010000979.1:14182026-14193772 GCA_031762315.1 Hypsolebias antenori | reverse complement strand
TAAGATGGTGGTTCCATACAGATTTTTGGAAAAGGTAACTTTAAAGTTTATTACGGTTATGTTAATCACATGTGGTCACTGCTTCCATTTATGGAACTGGACATACAGGTTTAGCTAACAGCTATGACAGAAAATGAGTAAAAATAATTTCTAAGCCAGGTGTGTTCAATTCTCATCCTTGAGAACCACTGTCCTGCCAGGTTTAGATGTTTCTCTGATCCAACACACTTGACTGAATCAATGTGCAATTAACAGGCTTCTGCAGAACAGGAAGCGGTAATTGAACTATTGAATCCGATGTGTCGGAGCAGGGAAACAAGGTAAAACATGAAGATAGTGGCCGTCGAGGACCAGGAATGACCATCCCTGCTCTAAACACTCTGCAGAGCATGATTAGCAGGTTCAGAATACCACACAGGAACTTAGTTCAGCTGTGAGAAAAGCTTCATGATCACAGAATGATCATGGTTAAACAACAGGTGTATGTCGGCAAGTTAGAAGTAATATGGCATACAGTTTGTGTATGTATTTAATATTCTCTAAACACTTTCTCACACTAGCACTTAGCTAGCTACAAACATGCGTTTCATGGTCCGCATTGGATTTATTTTTGTATTTTAATGTGGGAAGATGTTATTCAGTTCTGTACTGTTTTATTCTGTAACAAGTCCAGGTCAAATTAACTGAAACAAACACATTTTAGTTTTTATTAGATTTTTGTTGTTCTTTCTCACAATATTTTCCTAACCCAAGAGAACGATTTCTGGAGTTTATCAAACTTTCTGTTTGACATATGGCCAGTATGACACAGTTTCTATTTTAGATTGGAGGAAAAAGTCACAAAGAGCACAGCAAGCTTTTATTAGTTATTAGTTAACAGCTCATACATTGCAGTGCAAGGCCTGCTTCCCACCAGCAACGGGGGCTGTCTTTTTCGGTCTCTGCTTCTGGAAGAAGTTTTTTTTTTTTTTTTTTTTTTACATACAAACAAATAAACAAACAAATAAAACCAACTAGCATTTGAACACTTTTTTTTTTTTTTTCCTTTTTTTCTTGCTGAACCTAACCCTTACCCGACTATGACCCTTACATTGTGGTAGATACATACCAAACCTGGCAGTACGGTTACACCCCAACAAAGAAGTACTATTTAAAACAATGGGAATGTATTACTCAATTTGCAAATAGTAGTTTGAAATTTTGTGGTTTTGCAAGTAGTTGTATAAGTCAGGACATGAACTAAACTTGGGTGGGTGGAAGAACAAAGGGGGGAAAAAAGGTTACAAAACACTATTTGATGTGCCAAGGAACTATATTTCGCCAAAGACCCCGACACACTGTGAGTTGCGAATACACTGGAATTATTGTCTTGGATTCAAACAGAGCCCAATTATTTCTTCAAAGCCTGCCATATTGCTACACAGTTGCAGAAAACGGACATCACAAGGCAGTGGCCGAGTCAAATCTGAATAATTCAATCAGAAAAAAAAAAAAAAAAATTAAAAACGGGAGTACAGTAACTCCTAAAAGTGTAAAAGACTAAATTGTGTCGACAGTTTATGTAAATTTGCTTTAACATGAAAGATGATGCCTCAGAGGCCTCACTCATCAAGTTAACGCCACATAAATAAAAACTGTGTAGCTAAAGGAGGGCAGTGCTGCCATCTTAAACAGATCTCTCTTCACTTTGAGTTTCATATGGCAGGGTGAAAGAAAATAAAGCCAAAATTAAAAAGAGTTTGGTTGAACTAAAAGAAATGGTTGGATATAAAAAAAAAAAAAAAAAAAAAAAAAGGAGACCACAAATGGAAAAAGAGGAAAAGGTCAAGGTCGTGGAGAGCGAAGGGTTCATGCATTTTGGGAAGTAGTTAGAATATGGCATCTGCTACAGGGATAGTGGATTGGCTTTATGAGCTTTGCATGACACTTACCAAAGGTTTCTGAAAACGACAGAGCAAAAAGACGTAATTGGGGGGAAAAAAATAAAAATTATTTTCTGTTTAAGTTAAATATGTTTGTTGTCAAAGATTTACAAGAGCTACAGTTAGTATTACATGTAATTTCTAATTTTAATATGTATTTTATGAAAGAAAATGTTGCTACTTTTAAAATATTTCTCATTTTAGTTCATTTTTATGAGTTGTTATTTTCATTTTGGCTTTAAGTTGTGTTATGGAAATAAAACATGTTTGAAGGCTCTTTGATGTGCACCAAAACACATCAGAAATTCAGACACAAATAAAGACAAAAACCCTTTAACAAAATGAAAAGCATCATTTGTTTGGGTCAGTTAAACAGAAAACACAAAGACAATTGAAGATTTAACAAAACAGATGAAACAGAGGTTAGACAAGACACATAGCTGAGCTTCACATAGAGCAGGATTGAAGTTTAGTCACTTTTTAGAATATTAAAAGACCCTTCAAGTCACCATAAAACAAATATATAAAAAACAAAATGGCAACTGGAGAAAACAAACAGAAGTACCTGGAAACAAGCATCGAAATCGCAACATATATTCCTGATTTTTTTATTTTTTTTTAATATCCACAGATTAAACAGTTTTTCCTAACTTTATAACCCATTGCAGCACAGCAAAACATACCTGCAAACCCTAAAAGTCTGAAATGAAAGAAAGAAAAGGGACAATAAGGACTGACTAGCAGTTGTGATCAGGACATTAAAAGCAATACGTCCAAATTATGCTATATTAAAATAAAACTGTCGGACTAAGTTTAATATGCAATTGCAAAGCTTTTCTAATAACATCCAAAATCAAACTGATGAGATCTAGATTATTCCTTAATAGTTTGTTAGCAGTTCAATATTAGCGTAAAGAGAAAGAGTAAACTGGAAAGAGACAAATATCAATATTCCTTTGCCATGTGCACCATGTATACCATGTGCAACTGGATGTGATCAATGACTTTAGCTACTGTTTAGCTACTAGCTATAGGTTAAAATTATATTGACTGTCATAATTCACATCTTTACATTGCTTTATATTCTGTTGACCAAAACTGATAACATCAATAGCATTGAAAACCCCCTCATTAGACGACACTAGGAAAAAAATAAATAAATGCAACACAGGGTATCTACAGTATAAGATTTAAAATAACCATCAAAAGAAAAAAAACATCTTTGGGCAATCTCATGGAATCAATAAAGTCAATTATGAATGCACTTGGTCATTAAATTTAAGCTGGTGTGTGGCTATTAAAATTTATCAAAACACGTCAGAAGATGTTGCAGACATGTCGGGGACTTTGAATACACAGCACAGTAGTGCAGATTTAAATAGGTCATACACTCAAAGTGTTATTTTAAAGATTTAAGACTCTAGAGATTACATCAAAGCTGAGGGTAACTTGAAGATACTTCACAGCTAAAATCCTAAAATGTTAATGAAATCTTATCTTGCAGTATTTGGTCAGGCATCAACAATGATATGCTTGTTGGGTTTCATTTGACTATACGGAGCTTTGAGATGCTCAATTAGGGCAGAAACTCAATGGCAACAGAGCCTTAATTTAGTGGTGTTCACCCTGATTTACACTTGCAGCAACAAATCAAATGTGAGCCATCAGCTTTTCTGACTGGTGACAAATCCTCAACTTCAGTGATCTACCCTTTTGCTCAGACTTACTGCAGGGCCCTGCACTTAATTACCAATATAATTAGACTTTGCTTTACTGGGGATCTCTGCAGGCTTTAATCAATGGGCAACAAGACAACATATCCACATCTGATTTCTGTCACTGTAATGTGAGTCTTACTTGTCTTGTGTACTAACTCAATGGAGGGATGTGGAAAATCACTGAGCCACAGGGTTTCACTTGGACTGTGTACCAACAGGGCTTTTTTTACACTCATCTTAGTCACGGTCAACACTTGCTAGCTCACATTTGAGATAGTTTTCAGGATATTTAATCAACTTTTGTGTATTTCTTTATAATAACTTTCCGGTTTTACACTTCAGTTGAAGTAATTTTAGGACCAGTGATCCATTACTAAAACCTTGAAAGTCTGATGTGTTACACCATTCTCAACCAAAAAAATACAAAAAAGGCTGATTTTACTTAAAGTTTTTTCTTTAAATGGCTGCAGTAATATACTGTACTGTGGGTACTCCTTTCCAAATAGTTATAGTGTATGATACCAAACTGAAAATATACAACTATCATTAAATAGTTGCTAATTTGGAAAGAGGGAAAATCTTACTTTAGCTGCAAAAACGTGGCAACTGTTAGCAAATGTGTTTAGTGATATCAGATAATAAGGTAAAAGAAAAAAGAAAAACAGAAGAATGAAACTTGAGTTTTTTTTTGTTTGTTTTTTTTTTTTACCTGATCGTAGCTGTTTAATCCGCCCATTACTTGCACTGGGATCTATGGGCAGAAAGTCTTTGTACCAAGTGATTTCTGGGTCAGGGTTGCCACTGGCAGCACAAAGCATGGTGGCTGTTCGAGTGCGCTCCACCACTTTAAGCTGAGGTCCCATGTCAATGTTAGGGAAGCCTGGTGGGAGAAGGTCCTCTGTGAAAGGAAACAATAATACATATTGATTAATATAATATTTAGGTAGCTGTGTTTGACAAATGTACACTTCTTTTTGCATGTTTGAATTAGAAAAATCCAAGCATCTCATCCACATCTTACTATTTCCCTTAGTTCCACAGGATACAAGCAATATTAAATTGAAACATGCAAACAAGAAGCTAAATATTGTAGATAAATAAGTGAACATCCTAATAAACAATGTAACGATCAATAAACAATAGAAATCAAACTGACAATAAAATGCAAATACAGGAAAATGCACCCACAGATGCAGTTGTGTCACTTTTTCCCCTGCATACATCAGAGAAAATACTAGAACATGAATAAATAGCACATGTGCTTTATCCTAATAAATTTGAATAAATATAATGATTATTTCACAGTCATTTTCAGATTGCAAGGTTTAAACAAGCCTTTAATTACTGTATTTTATGTCTGTGTTAGCACTGCATCATCCCATGTAAACAGTTTAGTATTCAGTGAATTTTTCAGGGGGGGGCAACTGTGGCTGAGTGGTTAGAGCAGTTGTCCTCCAATGCAAGAGTTGGGGGCTCGATTCCACCAGCAGTCACATGCTGAAGTGTCCCTTGGCAAGACAATGAACCCCCCATTGCCTCCATTGTGTGTTCCATCAGTGTATGAATGCGATAAAGAACAGATTATTTGTATAGATACAGTAGTGTTGTATGAGTGGGTAAATGAGGGTATAGATTGTGATGTAAAGCACTTTGAGTATCTTGATAAGATAGAAAGGTGCTATATACAGTCCATTTACCATTTACTTTGCTTGTTTGGTTCAATATTCTGCAGGCACAGACATTCACAGGAAAAAAAAAAAACACATCACATAATCATCATGGACATATATTGTAAATTGCTTTCTATGCAGCCCTGTACTGAAAGAAAAGAGTTAAACCAAAATGATCCTTTATCCAAAATATGTGATAGTATTTAAACATGCTACTGTTATTCTTTTCCATTAAAAACATGCATTTTGTAAAATATTTGTATTTTTCAGAAAAAAAAAAGTCTAAACTTGAGGTGAACAATTTTTTTTTTCTAAGATATGGTCAAGTTTAGTAAACTGATTATGTTTTAATTAAAATAGTGCTGGAGTAGTTTTGTTATCTTACCCCAAACTCGATTCAAAACCAATCACACATTAGCTCTTGTTTAGTGAGAATCACAAACCAAGTGATTACCCTACAGCTAATAATCATGCATGATTGAACAATTATTTTACTTTTAAGAGATGACAGTGTAGCGCACTCATTGTTCTCCGCTCTGCTGTCTTTTGGGCAATTAGTCCCATGGGTCAAATTGCCTGACCTTTACTGCGACTGGAGCCGGAGTAGTTATTCATTCTCAGATGACAAAAGCTGTGAGGAAGAAATACCCAGAGCTGTAATAAGCATCAGACACTCAAGGCCATATCATAAATGGGAGAGGACTGACTGACTGAGATGTTGGCCAGTGGCACATCAGAGCTCTCCTGGCAAGCCGATGACCTCATGTCCACTTTGCAGACATCATAGGGGTCTCTTTGCAACACCACAAGCATTAAATTAAAGAAAATTAGGACACTTTATTGAGTCACAGCTTTGGCAGAAGACTCATAAATCAGGGCATCTGTCTCTAATAGGTGGTTATAAAAAGCAGTTTTATTATGCATGTTACTCTCCGTGTAACCAACACGATAGCTTAAAGTGATAATTATCTGAATATCTTCTACTCTTGCCAATGTCTTCCTGTTTCAAGGCGAACTATAAAAGTATTTGAAAGTCAACGCAAAGTGAAAATACAGCAACTATTTCAAACAGTATTTTTTTCATTTATGGAGCTTTTTAAGGCACTCGCAGGTTTTCTATGACAAAAAGTCAGATTTCATCCACCTATACAATAATATATTAAGACTGTGTGCAAAAGAATGTTCACAGTTTGACAAATTAAATCTTAGAAAACACAAGATGCATGAAATGAAAAAAGCACCAGACACCAGGTTTCCTCTAACCTAAACTCACACAACTTGCTTCTGAGCATGACTTTAGAGTATAATGAATATTTCAATGGCAGATTCAACAAAGTGCAGACATTTACTCTGTTTTAGGTTCTGAACTGTATCCTCTATCATTTATTGATGATCATTCTTGCATAATCTCTTTATACCAGCTCATCTGAAGCTCAGAGAAGGTATAGCCAGCACTTCACTTTGCAAAGTTATACAATATGTTCTCACAAACTCGCCTCTGTGCATGTCATCAATGATATATATATGTATAAGATACCATCAAAGGTGCTGCACTCTTGTATGCCTCTTGCTAGTTCTGTCTGTAGCAGAGGCATATCTGCAAAAGGAAAGGTCTGGCCTGCACTAGGAGTGTTACATCTGATACATTTGACAGTGCACCGCCTATCTGAACATCAAATTGCATTAATGTCATGGTATGAAACATTACACCAAGGACCACACAGATCACATTATTATGGCAGAAAAAAAAATACACAGCGTGAGTGGATTTTAAAGTAATGCAATTAGGCAAGAAGCAGAAGGGAATCTGGATGAAGGACCAAAAAGGGGCAGAAAAGGTGGACTATCTGACAAACCGGCCAAAGCAGCAGTAAACAAGCAGCAGGGATGGCGGATTCATGGAAAGATTATACTATCATTACAGCTGCGCTGACCTGATACAGCACCAGCAGCCTTTCCTGAACAAATGACATGTATGCTGGCTGCTCTCTTCCCTGGGAATAGAGTCTGATACCATCTTTCGGTCTGAAGCTTACAGGCTGTGTCGATAAAGGCGGTCATGCAAAAATAAATAGATCACTCATTGAGGGAGTGCTACTTTTGGGTTAGCCAGCTTGGCTGAAAAGTGAAAAAGGCAACCAATGATCAAATTCTTGTCTTCCCAAAGGGCCAGTCTTCCACAGAGTGGCATAGAGATTGCATTTCAGTGATTTGTGCTTTCTGTGATGACAGATCTACAACCCACTCATGTGAATTATTGGTGAATGACAATGTTGGCGACTATTTGCTGGGAGCAGCCCTCATCCTTTAAGCCAACAATCGTGACAGAACAATGAAACATCTGCTGAAGTTAACCCTGCATTTTAACTATAAATATTTAGGAGTCCCTAAGATAAAAACTTGTTCCTGGCCTTGAAGAGCAGGGTTTCATATTAGTAGAATTGAATTGCGTGGCTGCAAAGCTATGAGTTACTGGTACTTTGAATTCTGTCTTTTTTTGGTGCATTTTAAAGAGTGATTTTAGACTCTTTAAACTCTTTTCGAACTTCTATTAATACAATTTTAATAAACTACTTTCTAGAAAAGGGCCAACTATCGTAATCTCCCACAGTGTTTTTAACATTTCAAAGGTAAATAAATCATACAAGACCTTATGATAAGTGAAGGTTCAAAGTGGGACAAGCAAGATTTATTAGATGTCTTCACTGCATGGTAGGTATTCACCACCGTTTGACTTGTAATGTTATACCACACTATCAACAAAAATTTATTTATTTTTTCTTCATATAAAATGTCTGCATAAATTAGTTCACACAATATATTTCATACACAATATGGCCGTAAAAATGTTCCTCATTAAACTGTTCCTGTTCTCCTTTCGTAATTTGCACAAACCAGACACTTTGCAAGCAGATTCACTCTTCTGTTCACGGTGTTTTGATCCTGTGATTACCTCAATTTCTGGTTTAGCACATCTAAATGAATGAAGCCACATCAGATGGGTCTTGAAAGAACTGTGTAAGAACATCTTCAGGCAACATTTAACCCAGGCACATGGCAGCTCCAAAGCTTTTATTTATTCAATGATGTGCACAGTGTCTGTTTGCTTGTTTTTTTCATATTGTTGTTTGGTCAAGTTCAGGCTGAACAAGCAAACGGATCACCAACACTGGCAGGTTATTGCTTTCCATTGGTCAGACTTTTACACAGTAAATGAATATTGACATTATCATAATGCATAAGCCATTAATTTTTAAGTAATTCTAGCATCAGTGGCTTTAAAACTATGTGTTCTCAGCTTCTATCTTCCAGAGTGGAGAGACTCGTAACTAATGATGTAGAGAAAAAGGTAAATCCCAACAGGCTGAGACTGCAGCAAAGTGCTATGATGTGCTCCACCATACCCCACACCTATTACTCATATTATTATTTTCACTTACTGCAATGATTTAATTTCATCAGCAGCTTAATCAGGTTAACTGATTACCCGGTGCGGCAGCCTACACACAAAAGCTTTAAAGAGGCTCGAGCACTAATATCACAAAGGTACTGTGGGGACAGGAGAAGAGTGACATCAACACACAAGAAGAGTGAAAGAAATGGAAAATAGGAAAATATATGATTTAAAAATGGAAGAAGAAGAGCTGATGAACAACACGGAAAACGAGGGTCATACACTCATAGGATTTTGAATAAAACAGATGTTAAAGTAAACCCTTTCACACATGAGATGGGTAACATTAATGGAGTCGTCAATCTGTTAAAGCAACAGCATAACGTCAATCACATTAGTCAATTTCACATCAATGTTTCTTGGAGCTTTACTTAGATAAAAACACAAGTGAAGAAAGATAGTGCACAGTGATATATTTGTCATTCATGTGAGCTTGGATATTAAGAGAATTAAAAAAAAAAAAAAAAAAAAAACAAGGTGGGTAAATTACACATGGCACCAATATGTTCAACCTTGGTCACATTATTAAAACATACATGAGTGAAAAAGGAATAAATGGCACACCAAATTGCTCAGACTTTAGACATTTTAGTTTTAATTAGTTCTGCACCTTCATGCATGTTCTAAATACTACAACATACATCTACATGTTCATATCAGGTAGATGGTCCAACATTGAGACAGGAATTTAATTTACTTACAGGGAGGCGATATGACACAGGTGAAGAACCAGTTGAATATCTTGGAAAGTGTATTTGCTACATGTACATGAATAAACAAAGTTTGGTTCAAATAGTTTGTATTAAAACAACAAAATAATAAAAATAAAAACTGTCAGACGTCAAAATTCAAAGACAGGAAAAGATTGGTTTGAATGCCATACAATTGGTCGACAGGGCTTTAGTTATTTGAGTCAACATGATTTTTATCCCAATGACCTTTAAAAATTATGGCAAAAATCAATAAAAATAATCTGTAGTTCAATCAGGATAGCATTAGTTACACTTTCTGGTGTGAATAATGACTGTTAGTTAAATTCTGTATATTTCCTTTCCTGAATTAATCTTTCTGTGACATTCCCTAAACTGTATATCCAAGAAAAAAATCTTGATGAACTGGTTGCAAATTATACAAAGAAACCCATGAGATTTATAGTACAGACAAAATCCAGGGGACAGAGAAAAATAGCAACACACAGGAAATCTAATCACAGTGTCTCTGGCCCCGGCACCAATCGGCCTTTCTGGATAGCCATCTTAGCTGAATAAGGGTTATTATACAGCCAGCACTCAACCTCTACCCTCTACTCTATTCCCAGAAAGACATCTGATGTCCTCTTAGTATTCTCCACACCTAGCACATCGAGCTACCAAGGGCAACATTTACATCAAAATTTCTAAAACTACAACCTGAGAAAATCACATTGAGATCACATCATTTAGGAAACGAGAGGATATAAGAAAAGCAGAAGATGAAAGTGACTAAAGGAAGGAACTACTAAAAAGTCAGATGACACACTGAAATTTGCCTTTTTTAAGGGGCTTCTTTGATTTTTACAGACTTTTTTACCTAATTTGTCAGTTAAATTGACTCAAGCCCATGAGCATGGATGGATGGAGATAAACCTTTGCATGCTGTTTCTAGAAAGTGCTGCAATGGAAGCAATAAACACTCTCTGACTGAAGTGCCCTTAATTCTAATTTTGCTAATTTGCTAATTTCTAATTTTGCTCCATAACAATTGCTTCCTCTGTATTGGGTAAAGACCAGAAACAAATATACAAGAGAGAATTGAGAAATACTGTCAGACATACAGTACGTTTCAGTCAATTTGACTTGTGCCAATTGCCATTTCCAATGTAGTTCAGAGGAGCTTGCAGTCGAAGAGCTGATGTGTAACGCGCCAAAAATAAGACATTAGCTAGCAAATGGAAAGGTAGCTACAAAAGAGGTTTTAGAAAAACTGACAGACTAAAAAAGCAAAAGCGAGGATACATTATGTAGCATTATTGGGGGGGGGGGGGGGCTCATAATTATAACAAATCAGTCCTATTTTCACATATTTTTTAGCTATCAAGTCCTTGAACCAAGGAATTCACAGACTGTTTGTTCTGTTCAAAATGTAAATACTACGGCTGCTGTCAAATGATCTGGCAGATTTTACTGATTCCACTACACAATTCTGAGATAAACAATCTGCAATGCACATTATGCATTTTTGGTTATTTTGAACTAAAAAACACATGATCTTAACTTGCATATTCTTTTTGAAACACTTTAAAGATCAGAATTCCATTTTTTGTGCATGACCTTTATTTAAAGCATATACCTGAATAGAGCTTGCAACACTTAAGTTGGGCCTAATTTATGACAAAGGTAAAATAAACAAAAAAAAAAAGAAAAAAACGCTGACCCTTTTACTGCAAGGACAGGTAAAATAATTATAAGAGCACATGTTTTCAGCCTCTCATCTTCAAACGGCTAAAGAACGTGTCTCGAAATAAAAATCACAATTTATACTTTGTTTTAGTTTGTGAGACATTGACAAAAATGGCATTATAATGATAGAAAATGTCAAAGACAGCTCTAATGATGCACTGACCATAGAAAAAAAATACACAGAAAAAAAAAAATAACAAAAAGGGCACAATTTCTGCTTACTTGTCGCAGCAGGAGGCAGTTTATCAAACAGCCACTCCCATCACACACACATATACACACATTATATGCACATTTGTTCCCTCACCGTCCCCCATTCTTTAAGACTTGTCAGGCTCCTGAAGTGTCTGGAATAGGACAGGCAAACTCCAGGGGAGACAGAAGATGAGGTCAGAGCCATTAAGGGAAGTGCCTCTCCGTAGACACGTCAAACAGTCAGGTCTAGTTTGGTGGTGAGTGGCTGTAAATGTGTGTGTGTGTGTGTGTGTGTGTGTGTGTGTGTGTGTGTGTGTGGGTGTGTGTGTGTGTGTGTGTGTGTGTGTGT
>JARVGS010000979.1:14142725-14153119 GCA_031762315.1 Hypsolebias antenori | reverse complement strand
CTGTGTTAGCTAACCGCTTGGAAATACAGTACTGTAACATGTTTATGGTACATATGCACGCTGGTTTTGTCTTACGTCGAAAAAAAACTGGGTTTACTACGCCACGTAGAATGCGTACCATGCATGTTCCGACTTACGTCAAATTTGGTTTACTCCGCCGCCGTGAGAACGGATCTCCATCGTAAGTCGAGGACTACCTGTATATATATTTTGGAAAATTTGATGTTATGACTGACATTAACATTATACCCTACTTAAAGTTTAACATATATTTCAAAAGCAACCCTAATGATAAAAAATACATTTCCATATTTATTCAAGTATCTGCTCGTTTTTAACAAAGCTATACTTTAAGGTCTAATAAATGAGACTAGCTTTTATGTTTATATATTATAAGAGCTATGAAAGCAAACAAGTGCAATTTTCAGAAACTACAGTCAGTGACTAAAATAAACAAACTAGCAGATGATAGTGAGGGTTAAAAGGGGGCATTTGTGCTGAATGCATGTCAAACAAATCCACAGATCAGATCAATCAGCTCACAGGGGATTTGCAGAAAGAAGAGTATCAGCGTGAAGCTCTGACGTGTTGATACCCAGAGGTGAAAAACTTTGCCCAACCACAATGCTGTCACAGCAAAGCTGCCTCGTCTATAAAGAGTGGCACATAAGTAATATGCACAAATTGGTCCCACTGAAACCACTGTTCAAGGCTAAAAAAAAAAGCAAACAACGTTAAGTATCCTTCACCCTATTGGAAATAAATAGACTTCAGTTCCTCAGAGAAAAGACAGAAATTAAGCTTAAGTGTGTGGATCTGATATCAATATGGCCAAGGAGCTGCAGAGAGGTGAAATGAGAACAATTCTGTTACATCTAAAGACGCACTTGAGGCAATTGACACTTGTTGGCTCATTAAAGGAAGAGGACACCTCATGTTGCCAAAGGTGTTATGGGTCTGATCAAAATAAATGACAAAAAAAAAAACAGTGAGCAAAGCTTTTATCTCATCACAGAAAATAAAATATACAAGACTGACGCAACAAAAACAGTTCTGTTGCATTCAAGTCCACTTATGGTGCAGAGCTAAATATAGAAATGTCATCAAAACACATGCAACAATATAATATATTGTGCTTTTTCTATGGTAAAAGATGAACTTCTTTCAACTATTGGACAGAGGGAAAGCAACCTTCACACATTTCAGTTCCATGTATTTCTCTGTCAAACAGTTCCTGAAACATCACTCAAACTGGTGAAGCATGTTAGTGGAAACAGCGCTAAAAAAAGAAAATGATGACGGATAATAAAAAAAGAAGAAGCAAAAAGTCATCATCACTGAAGCTGTAAGCTTGGAGGATGGCTTCAAATGCTGTGCTAGCAAAAAAAATAATCAAATCAAATGAAATTACACTTTTTTTTAATGTAATTGCCATGTTGTTTTCTTTCTGAGTATTAGGAGTTGCCGCAGACCACCAGCAAGTTGCCCATAAAGCTGCAAAAGCGTCAGCCATAAAGCACACCCTGTAACAGTCGAGGGAAGAGGAAAATACAAGATGGTTCCAGCCTGCAATGTCAGCCAGTGACAAACTTCAAAGATAATAAGCAAACCAGTTTGGCTGTTTTTTTCTTCTTTCCAGATAGAAATTGCTCAAAAATGTCACACCTAAAGTATTTAATTGCAATAAAATACTGTTATTTTTACCATATTTTTCAGACTATAAGTCGCACCGGATAATAAGGTACCTTAAGCAAAACAAAACAGTCACATAAGTCAAACTTTATTCAACTCATTCACAATAACCACATAAAATCGGTTCAAGGTCAGTAAGCACAACCACAATTAATACATAAGGTGCACCTGATTATGAGGTTCACTGTCGATTTTTGAGAGAATTAAAGGATTTTAATTGAGCCTTGTAGTCTGATAGATACAGTACAAGACCTGTAAACAAATTGATTATGATCATTTCAAACTTGAGTTAAATATGCTCTGCATTACTAAAGAGTAACATGTACATCTACAGTTCATTAGGTCAAGTACACACAACAAACAATAAAAAAAAAAAAACTAAATAAAATATGTTTTTTGTTAAAGGGAATACAATCCCAGAGTAAAACCTGAGGCACAGCTTGAATCTGCAGGGTGCAAATAAAACAGCATTTGAAAGAATTTGCTGGACAGTGTTCATCTCAAACATAATTTGACTGGAAAGTGTGAGCGAAGCACAGAGAAACACAAAGAGAAATAATGATCCGAGATATAAGAGAACGAAACAACTCCACTGTGGAACTTGTCTTTGTATTTCAATGGGGAAACCAAAGGAAAAAAAAAAAAAAAGGTAAATAATTAAACACCTTCACCCCATCGCCGTGAGCTCTGGGCAATTATTTTTACGAGTTCTCCTCCAGGAATGCTATTGTAGAGAACTCCAAAAGACCAAAGGCTTTATAATAGAAGAGGGCAAAGAAGGTGAAAAATCATTTAAAAAAAGTCTAAAAAAGTCAAATTTACCAGCTATTTCCACTGCACAAATTGTGTCTTTTGGTGCATCTTCTAAATAAATAGTAACAAAATAAGATGTTGATGTTTTTGTTTCGGGCAGTACAGTGGCTCAGTCGGTGGAGGTGTTGCCACTCAGCGAGAAGGTCGCAGGATCAAATCCCGACCAGGGGCCTTTCTGCATTGGATTTCTCTGGGTACTCTGGTTTACTACCACAGACCAAAGCCATGCATGTTAGGCTGATTGGTAACTCTAAATTGGCCCTAGTTTGTCTCTATGTATCCCTGTGATGGACTTGCAACCTGTCCAGTGTGTCCCCCGCCTCTCCTACAACAACTGCTAGATATGGGCGCCAGTGATGCTTCTGTTTGTCTGCACATTCATATTTCATTTATGGATTATTTTTAAAGGCATTGCAGCTAAAACCTGATAAATATACGAATGCTTATTAAATGTCAACAATCCAACTGCTGGATTTACTTTAAAACTAATATCAGACTCTGCCTTCTAGTTTTATAGCTGCGTCTCAACAAATGTTATAGGCCTGTAAGACGATCAATAAGCCACAGGAAACCATTGACAAAGCTGAGGTGACAGTCCACATAAGTATCTTTCAGCATCTACACACATGCGTGCACATACACACACACACACACACACACACACACACACACACACACACACACACACACACACATATGCTCATGGATCTGAATACAAATGTATGCAAGCACGGATACAAATATAAACCTGAACACAAGCCCAGCGTTAATATAGTTTGGGGAGGTAGGATTTATCGAGCCATATTTCTTTCTCTTTTGATTAAAAAACGTCTTCTTCTAGCTGTGATTTATGTGTGTAAATAAAAAAGAACGGGGGGCAGGGAGAGTCGGTGAGAGGGAGGGAGGGTTGTGAGAGGTAGGAATGACATCATGCTTTCAGTTGGCCTTTTCTGCAAAACGATGGCATCCTTTCAGTCCACCGAGTGGGCGTGAACACAGTCGGACAAGTGCACTACTGTGTGTGGCTGTGTGGGGGTTGTGTGTGTGGAGGTGAATGGCGGTCCTATTTGAATCTGTGTATGTTTGAAAACATGTTAGCATGATAGCTCTGATTTGCCCCCAAAACGTAGAAAAGTGAAGAGAGGAACAAGTGACAGAAGAGAGCGAGAGTAAAACATAGTGAGCAGCTTTCGAATCAATGAGGTGTGTGTGTGTGGGGGGGGGGGGGGGTGTTGGTGGTGGTGCGTCTGTGCATTGTGCCAACATCAGACCTAAGTGTCAATAAGAAATGAATGAAGCTGAAGAGATATTCTTCAAGTAACAAAATTCCAGTGAAAATATCCTTAGCAGTTCTTTAATACATCAGACATTTGTTTGACATCTGTCTGTGGGTAATTTCACATTTCGTTTTGCCATATGGGCAGAAAAACTCTCCAATTATGCGACCAGACACTCAAACCACCAGGCAATCACAGGCAGATGTCTCTGATGCAACATAAGCAACACCAAAAAATAAATAAAAAACCTCAAGTGTTCCTCATGTGTCCCTAAAAAAAGAGCTAATAGTCATAGAGTAAAAGGTTAACATGCATTTATCTTGAAAATTACGTTAGGAGACGTACACAAAAAGTGTGTTAAATTATAAAGATATCTTTTAATCAACTGCACGCTCACCATCACCTCATTTGGGACTTCCGAACAATGAAACCTAAGAGGGAGCCTCCTTACCTTGCCATCACACATTTATTTTCTCCACGGAGCCTCCTCTTTGCTTTGTCTCTTTAAAGCTGCTCTAAGCCCATCTTAAAAGGGAAATGGTGCAGAACAAATCCTAAGCAGGAGTTGACAGAGTGGGATAGGAGACTACTAATGCTCCCCCATAACTTAGGTTTGGGACAACAATCAGCAAACGATGAGCAGCGTCACGAATACGTGACAAATATTTTGCTATTCCAACCTGAGTAGTCAGTCATTAAGTTGCACACTGAATGTGGGCTTTGAAGCTCACAATGTATGAGAAAAAATATAAAAAGCTTCTACAAACAGCTGAAGTTTATCTTTGATGTTTAGTCATTGTTTATCCATCTGGCCATAGGTCAGATGAATAAAAAAAAAAAAAACCTAAACTCCCACAGATAAATCAAAAGTATGGTTCTTGACCTGCTTCCTGACCTTGATGCTAATGCACTTTTTTGTGTCTGGCTTTAAGTCTATTTCACTTTTACTATGCAGAATTGGTAGATTTAAGCCCCTTTTCCATTAGTAACGGTACAGCATGGTTTGACTAGACTCGGCATGGTTCCAAGGCTTTCCCACCAGCAACGGTTCATGGAACCAGTCTCTTTTTCAGTCCCTTTTTCTCTGGGGTTCCAACTGTAATGTACTGGCCTCACAACGTGACGTCAGAACACTGTCAGTCACTGACTGGTCAGGGGGTGGAGTCACTGGATGTTTGAGAAACAACAACCCAACCCGCCATCTGCAATTACTCAAACTCATGGAGTGACTGGACCTATTTTTAAGATTTTAAAGACAATATTGACAAAACTATGGTCTAATGCTGAAGTGCAGGCATTTTTTTGTGCTTGGTGACGATGCTAAAATTCAGAGCGAGCTAGATGGAACTCCGGCAGTCCTCCCGGTCCTCTCCACCAGAGCCTCGGAGCCCTCTCAGTTCAGGCAAGGCATCATCTCCCCCGCTCTGAGCTCCGCTGGTCACCACAGAGTATCCTCCGTGCTGCCGACCCGCAGGAGCGTGCGAGGCCGGGTTTCAGGCAGGCACTGGCCTCATGCGTTCCTACAGGCTCCCAGCTCCGCTGGTCACCACGGAGGATTGTGCGAGCTTCCGACCTGCAGGAGCGTGCGAGGCCGGGGCCCAGACCCCAGCCTCGCGCACTCCTGCGGACTCTGAGCTGAACCCGCCCACTAGAACCGTTACTGAAAGTACCGTGCTAAGTCGAACCGTGTTGTACCAATAATAATGGTACTAATGGAAAATAGGCATTAGGCAGTTCACTCTCCATTCAAAGCCTTTCCTTTTTCTGCTAAATGTTAAAAGTTGGGAAAAAAAAAGCATTCACGTTTTGTTATAAATGGAAGTTAATTTGCACATAAATGTGGTTAAAGATTTAATAGTACGGCCTTTACCACAGTGTTTCCTAAGACAGCACATACAAAAGGTGTATGATTGTAAAATAGTGGATCTTCATACTTACATAAGGCTTGGGAGCAGGTGAGCAGCAGCGATAGCATCAGAGAGGTCACATGCAGCAGGAGTGGCAAGGAGAGACGATGCGCGTCACTGTCGGCCATCTTGGCTGCAGCAGGGTAGGGTGGGGCAGGGGAAGGCAGGGTGGGACCAATCGATGACCTGGCTGGTGAGCCGAGGCCCCGATTGTGCCGGGGAGTTTGGGGTCTTCACGCAGGTTTGCTTTGCGCTCTGAAAAAGCACAGAAAATTGACATCACCATTTAATGTTTTAAATATTGTTTTACTTGCTTTAAAGACAACAGTGTGTGGAAATTGAATATTTTATAAACAGTTTTACATGTCGCTTTAACTTAGCACTTTATTTTGGGTTTCTCAAGGTTTAGAAACGTGTAAATCAGTGAACTGTTTAAATGTGCAAGAAACCAACATCCCTAATCTTTATTTTCTTAAAATGCCAATTTTAAGACTGCTATATTTTGCAGGCGTTAGATCACACAAACATTTAGCAAAAAGCATCCTCTCACATCCTTCTCACATTTGCTATGCAAAAGCAAATCCTTGTTCTGTTCTTTCTATTCTAGTCGCCTAATCTCATTATTTGCTTATCCCATTGACTTGTATTTACACAGACATTTTATAATATTCCAGGCATGGTCTCTTTGCTTTAGTCAAATTGCCATTAATCCCACATGATAAAGGAAACCTTGGGTCGACACCCACCACACTACTTCTCTCACTGATGCAGCACAGAACCACCTTGTACTTTGTAGTTTTGCACACCCTTTAATGAAACGTAATTTTTTTTTAAGAGCCTGTATCATATTTATTAATATCCCCATTCTACACTTACACAAGCGCCATATTGAAAAATGTGAGTGGTTGAACACTACTCCCCACCCCCCCACTTTCTTCCTCTCATAAACTAAGACTTAGAAAACTGGATGAATGTACAGTGTAACTATGGAGTTTTGGAGAAGGGGTAGAATTAAATAAGTTTTACTTCTTCCTACCCCTTTTCAGCCATGCTAAATGGGATTTATGTGTGCGCATGTACTGGTAGTCCTCAACTTACGAACGGATTCCGTACCTACAAGCCGTTCTTAACTCGATTTTGATGTAAGTCGGAACTCATTATACTGCGCCCCAAACCCGTTCGTAAGTCCGGATTTTTGCCGTAAGTCGAGGAAATACATGTAAAATGTATGTTAGCACACCCGTTCTTAAGTCCGAGTTGCTGTAAGTCGAGGGCGCCTTAAGTCGAGGACTACCTGTATATGGGTATGTTAACATATTGTATGTATATAGGTGTGTGCACATTGCGTATACAGTATACTTATTTTACAGATTGATTTATTTGTGTGCACTCAGTCAAAGCAGATGCATTTACTGATACATCCAAAAAAGCTAAGTCTGGTCCTCTGGACATGCTCAAAATACCAGACTTAGCTTTTTTGGATTTTTCTACCTGGATTACTGAGCATGCATCAGGGTATTTACTGATACAAATGTATTTTACAAGAGGTTCTATATGTTCAAATGTGCATGTATGTATGTGTGGATATGTGTAGGTCTGTATATATAGATACACAAATTCATATTTGTGTTAATATTGATACACCCTATACAATGGCTTTGACATGTCTGGAATGAATCAATAAAATAAAAATAAAATAAATAAACAACAGCACTGTTTGTAAGATGGACACTGCAACTTGTAGCAGAGTCTGCCTCAGCAATTGAGCTACAAACATAAAAACACGACTGTTCGATCCCAAAGGACTGAAATCACAAGAGAGAGGGTCACACACCTGTGACATCCAGGATCTGCCCTGCTTTATTGTCCTTCTGAAAGACAATGAACTCTTCTGAGAGCCACGGAAGGTACTACTCTGCTGAGACTACATGAGAGGTGAGGGCCATTTTCTAGAAGGGAGATTAATTACCTGCACACTAGGTGGTTAAAAGGGTACAACAGTGCAAACTGTGCAGAGACCGAGTAATTTATTTATTTTTCTTAGTGACCTGGAGGTCAAAAACATGGGATGCAGGTTGAACCCTTTGATCCTTAAAACAGTTACCTTCGAGACGTCTCCGAGGACATTGTAAAAGCTTTACTTGGCTACACACTGCAAGTTTTTATAAGGCAAGTTTGTGACTGAGCTGTGAAATGACTGCTGTTGAGAAATGGCATCACAAATTAACCGTCTTGACTAACCGCATACAAACAGGATCAAGGGCACATGGGAGGAAAAAAAAAGCCAATTTGATGGCTACTACTGAAAAGCAATACAAGAAAAGAAAAATATGCTCACATGGCAAATACGTTTAATCCAATCATCAGCAGGTTCACATTTATTTTCATTCATTTTAAATACATGTTTAAAATACCCCACCCTGAAACCTTCTCTGTCAGAGATGTGAACCTGAAAAATGTGGCTCAAGACTTTTAAAGCTAATATTACGGTATATACCTTTTTACAGAGCTTCACTTTTGACTGTGGGCTTGTGAGACGCAGAAAGCCACAGTTAATTGCAGTGTAACCAAGCACCTCAGACAGCAGGCATTTAAAAGTGCCCCACCCTCCTTCACAACTTCTGGACCACTCTGTTCAACCGGGAGAAAAAAACACAGCCGGCACATGCAGCTGTAGGCATGCTGAAAATAAAACCCCAAAGACAAACAGCAAAACACACGTTGTGACAGAGACTCTATTCACCTCTAGACATTCTTCACATGTGCAATTTAAATTGAGAAATTCAAGAACACATGACACGGGCAAACCTACAAAACCACAAAGGGGGAGACCAACAATACATCCTTTGAGACGACCCCATGCCAACAAGAAGATGTTATTCAGAGGCTCTGCTCACCTTTCACACGCACACGACCCACATGTGTGGCCTTTTTTAGTTTTTTTTTTTTTGTTTGTTTTGTTTGAAGCTTTATTTCTTTCATTTTCTTGGTCTGAAAGCAGGTGATGTCAATGTTTCGAACCAAGGGAAAAGCTTTATATAAAGAATAGAGGAGTATCAAATTGTCTAAGGGACTTATGAATGATGCCCCTATTGTCACTGTAAACATTGCTGTAGGTGGTGGGAATCTTACATGCCTGTAGGGATTTATATCTTTGCTCACAAGATGCCAAGGTTATGATTTATGGCTTTCCCCTTAGGGCATGGGTATCCTCACCTCTGGTTGCTATATAAACTGCACAACACAATTACAACAGCTATTGTTGTTGAACAGCTTCACCATACATAACCTAAGGCCATGTGTGGGTGGTGGCTTAACCTTGCATGAGGTCTACAAAGCCTCATGGTGCCTTCTTTACTGAAATGTAAATAGAAGACTGAGAATAGACTGAGATTTAATCAGAAAAAATAGATGTTTTAACTGAGCATTTAGGGATTTAGAAGGATAGAATGTTACACAAGCAGATGTTTATTGAGTTAATACTGAGTAAAACTGAGTCATGTTAAGTTTTATCATAGATGTGTGGTACTGTACTCGCCTGTTTTACTGTCCGAATAGGAACAACCTGAATCATGGTAACATCTTACAAACTCATGCCACATCTTTTGTTTAAGAGTTGTGTTTAAAACTGTACTCTACTGTGAAAAATGACGTTGAAAAGCATTATGTTTGCCCAAAAGAAGGCACATCTGTGCCAACACTTGTCAAGCCCCTCTTAAAACCAGTAAGTGCTTTACTTGTGGAAATGGGCAGACTGACTTCTACATGCTAAATAAGTGATAAGTATTCTGGTGATGCTAGCTGAGAGGCCAGGCAATTGATAAACCCTCAGCCTCTTCCAC
This sequence comes from Hypsolebias antenori, assembly GCA_031762315.1. NCBI lineage: Eukaryota > Metazoa > Chordata > Actinopteri > Cyprinodontiformes > Rivulidae > Hypsolebias > Hypsolebias antenori. Next base: position 14,143,588 of record JARVGS010000979.1, on the reverse strand, counting down.
TTTTGAAGGGAAACAGCTAATAATCCAGTTTTGGATTTTAAGTCAAGTTGCATGACTAAAATCAACTGCTTTTGAGGCAGATTACTAACTTCCATCATATACTGTCATCCAATTTAAAATGTTACCTAATACTTGCATACATGTTGCATCACATAAACATTGACAAAAGTCAAGAAACCCCCAAAAAGTTATGATAAATTCAAAAGGTTAAAATACCCCTTTGACACCAGAAAAGTTATCAAGTACTGGTATATATTGTTCAGATATAGAAACCATTTTATTTTTCTTGCTTGCAGAAATGATTGAAAATGCTGTATTTGCTTTAACTTTCAAACTACTGTATTTAACACTCTATATAAAAACAAAAATTGAAGAAAAAATATAAATATGTTAAGGATTTAATTAATGATAACGAGACAGTGATAACCATTTTCACAGTTTAATCCAAAGCATTTGACTGACCAAATCTGTTCATTGACCTCTAGGCCATACCCATTGATGGGCAATAAATATATTTTTCATCTCAAACGTTTATCATCTGTGAAAAAGTCCCATCACTTTAGGTATTAACCCAATGTCAGGCTTCAGTAATTACAGCCAAATGACAGCACAATCTCCACTGAGTGGTAGCAGTCACTGGCTATCAGGGACTCTCACTTTGACATGGTCAAGCTTTAAATTCAACTCGTTTCCTCATGCAATATTGACACTAATGCGTTTGATTGCTAAGATTGAGAAAGGCACATGAGGAATGAGGAGATGGGAATTTGCTCCATAAGCATGAAATGAGGGCAGAAGCAGTAGATATAAAACTTGTGCACATGCACAACACTATATGGTCCAAGTAAATATAAGGAAGGGGA
>JARVGS010000979.1:14095780-14106026 GCA_031762315.1 Hypsolebias antenori | reverse complement strand
TGAAGTCTCAACAGTCTGCGGACAGTGTGCAGTGTCCGTGCGGCTCACGGAGTACACACAGTACGCCTGAGTATGTAGGAGCTTGTTTTTGACTACCGTACACACAATTCGGTTTTTCCAGGGGAGTTTTGCAAGTGTTACAGAGAACATAAGTTAAGAACACATAAAACATATTCACAGCCACTGATAAAAATAATTAGTAGTAGCCAACTACTATGACAGTAAGAAGTGTTTATAATTTATTTTATTTATCAAAAACTGATTTCAACAGGTGTTAAAAAACATTTTAGTTCTTCTGTTGTGTATGTTTAGAAGAAAAAAGAAGAACCCTCAAAATATGAATTACAATATTATATTTGTGCTTCAAAGAATTTGGTCCAAAACAAAGCAGTAAATGAGAGCCTGTAAAGATGGGTTTTAAGTTTTGTATATTGTGTTCATGTAGCTTTGGGTGTGATACTGCCAATACAAGCTTGTACAGAGTAACTAATCAATGAAATTAGGAATCATAGATATCAAATATTTAAACATATGGTTTTAATTTTAGAAGTGTATGCAAAAAATATTGTTGTTTCTTTGGAGTTTCAATTCATCAGTGATTTACCAAGTAAAATATGTATTTGGTTCCTGGACACCTTTCTTGTTGTGTTGGGTATTATAGAGTCTAAACATGCCTTGTGTAGCTTTTCCTGAATTTATAGTGTACAGTTTGTGGATTTAGGCAGCAAGTATAATCAAAACTGTTGTTTCTTCGTCTGTGCTTGAACACCATTTAACTATACTGACATCAAATAGATTCTGATAACAGCCTCATTTATTTCCCTTTAAAAGTCTATAAATTTTCCTCCTGCTATGCATCCTTAATTACATGCTTGACCAGATAAACAGGTATTTGCTTACATTTTAACTTTAGTACCAAATTAATTTAAACCACATTCTATTTATTTATGTGAAGATTTTCCCTTAGGAGTAATAGCAACACTAATTGCTATTGTTAAAACCATTGTCTGCAGGCCTTGTGGTGTTAAGTAAAATCTCCAGAGTGTTAGATTTCTTTATTAATTTTGGGAAGAAGTTAATGAACTCATTTTTATCAATGACAATTGTCAGAACGTTTACAATGTTTATATGAGTGAAATGTTCGAGATAAATTTGAGAATGTGTACTGTCAACTCTTTCTCCACAGGGGGTTGAATAATTTCTACAACTGCCCTAGAAAATGTAAAGAACCTGGTTGGTGAGCATTAGTGGTGTAAAACTAAAATCTTTACATAGCAATTGCCAAAATGGAGCAATTTAGGAAAAAAAATAACAACAATAGTTAATTCTATTGTTTGTTCTTTTTGATACTGTTTAGTTTTCAGTTTGTTGCTACTTTATGAATGAACAGTTTTTGTCCTATTGTTCATAAATGGCACAAATTTTGCTTGATGGTTACTGTAAACTACTATTACATAAAAATAATGAAGCAAGTCCAATACAGTCTTCCTAATGGATCAAAAACAAACCAACAGATGAAATAAATTTAAAACTGTTATTACAACTGCAAGGAACTTTGACCCATAAACAAAACTGCGATGCTAGAAAAGAGGTGGGGTCCACCTATTCCAAACCTCTGACTGCGCTAATCTTCTCAACCATGGGTGGTTTCTCTGATTGCCATGCTGTCACGCTTTCCCCAACCTCAGTCACTTTTTAATTAGGATAATCTTCTATAACTCTGAGATTCAAGAGTTGAATATGGGTCCAGCCACTGCAGGTGTTTGAACCATATTAGTGTTATTTTCATTCTGCTGTTCTAAACAATCTTCACATTGGAATATGGAAATCCATTGAACAACCCCATTTGGCAGACTGCAACAAATTAATTTCAAACAAAGTTAGGAAACTATGACCAATTGGGTTTGTTTGTGTGTGTGTCAGCAGCAGCGGTGTAGTCTACACGATACTTGCCTATACGGAGTATACCCACTATAAAAGCTTAAGAATTTCAGTATACCAACTTAAAAGTGCCCATTGATACATAATATATAATTTGGCATGTGTCATTGATATGTTAAACAGCATTTAAACACTTCCATAACAATATATCGGTATACAGTGCTTTGCTTTGATACTGTTTTATAAATTATATAACATGGTTTTAATACATAGCCAACAGCTGTACAAAGTTTGTTGTTCATTTATTCAAATATAAGCATCATATAAATTTGGAAATGTTCAATATGCTTAAAAATCAAAATAAACTGATGATTACATTGTACTAAGCAGTGTACTTTGGTTTCTAAGAACAGTATACCCACTACAGAAATGTAGACTACACCACTGGTTGGCAGAGTTTATTGCTGAGTACTTGTGCTTCATTACATAACTCTGTGTGCGTCATAAATGCACGTATACAGTTTGTGTGTAAAAAAAAACAAAAAAACAGTGAAGCTAATAAAGACAGTAACTTTTTTCTAGAGCTGTGTTTTAACATTATTTGCCACAAAACCAATGTGAAAAAAAAAAAAAAATTCTCCCAACTTTTTAAAAAAGGGAAAAAAAATGTTTAGGTTGCTTAGACTATTTCCTGTCAGCTGGAATACAGTGGAGTAGCTGTCTCCATTTACATACAAATGTCACCTTCTATCTTCCCATGGGCCTGGAAGGCTTTACTCTCTTCACGGCGATGCGCTTGACAAACCTTTGTTCCCCTTCTGGGAGGTGAGCTTGTGTTGCACAGAGAGAAAGTGAGAGGAAACTCAATGCATTTTGCCTCTGGTGCCTTCTCCCTGACTTTGCTCTCTTTTACGCACCACTGGTACTCTGTAATTTGTGTATCCATACGCAAGTACATAGACTTTTGTTTCTATTTAACTGAAAGATGACTAAGCGCGTTGTTTGAAAAGGCACCCTTGCTACCGAGGTTGTAATTACTGAGAAAGCCTTATTATTAAGCTCTTCGATGAAGGAGTTTTGTTGTGATATGGGAATCATTAAAACAAAATGAATGATTTGAATAAGCAAGGCTGCTAGCAGAGTGGATGAAATGAGAATATCTACTGTAGTACAAATTTAACTTGCAATAATTTAGGTGATAGCATCATGCTCATTAAGAATCACAGGCTTAGAAAGCCCAATTTGGCAGTACTACTGTATTCCCAGAGATACACAGGCAGCCATTTTCTGTGGTTAAGTGGCCCACATAGTGTTTCTGTGCCATTTCTCATAAACCAGGACAGGCATTCCCTGATGCATAGGGATGAACAATCAGCCTGACAGGCAGGTAGTTACTCCTCTTTAACCCCAGCTAGTGTTGAGTGATGCAACAGAACAGCTGGGCTCCTCCCTTTTCTTCTCTTGCTGATTCCCTTTCCCCATTTCCTCCCATCTCCCCATCTTTTTTCCCTTTGCCTATTTCATACACTGCATCCTTTCATTATCCCCAATTATTTCTTTACCTCCATTCTTTCATTACTACCATTCATCAGATCTCGTTCTCCCTCTCGGTATCTCTTTTTACCCAGAGGCCCATGTTTCTGTGCCTGCATTACACACAATTACTTCCATCCGTCAATTATCTGCCTACTCCTCTTTGGCTACCCCACTCCCTTCTTTCTACTCAATAACACCCCCACTATCTTGATTACACATGTTTTCTATGACCCCCATTTCATACCCACCTCCCGCACACAGCTCCCTCCCATGGGACAGCTGAGTGTGCCTCCTCTCTCCCTCCCTTGCGGGCCACCCTCACACCAGATGTCCCTAAAGTTTGGGTGAGCATGTGCTTGTATGGAGAAAGCAGGAACAAAAGGAAGAAGTGGTGGTGGTGGGGACACAGATGGGTGGCAGAGATTGTGAAGGGAGGGGGATGAGGCGGGGGATGCTGAATGGTGCCCAGCCATCTTGCTTAGGGCTTTCTCTGGGTGGACAGTAAACACCATTGGATTACCAGCATTTAGTACACACACACAAGCAAACCCAATCACCTCTTATTGTTTCACACTATAGCAAGCTTTGTGTGAAGTGGACAGAATTGTGACCCTAATATTAGGTTGATGTTCATGCTATTTTATTTTTTTCAGCTACAGCTTTTGTTTTCTGCTGTGATACAAATTTAAACCCATCACAATAACTTCGAACAGAATATTCCAATATTGGTTATAAACGTAGATTTTTGTAACGTTGGAAAAGCATATTGTCATTACAAAATAGTTTTTTTCCTTACTCTCAAACAAACTCTATGACCGTTTCTGCCAACTTATATATTTCCTTTTCTGTATGTACCTTGAAAACATGGATCCACCTTGAATAGGCACGACATTGTAAATCAGAGATTCTCAAATAAGTCGCCTTGATAAACACTGGCTTTGGGAAACAATGTACCATAGTAAAAAGAGTTTCAATAAACCCATTTACTTTTACTAATTGTCTGTCAGGAAAATTGTAGGTAGTGTTGAATCTCTCTTTTCATTAGTTAGTCAGCTGCTTTGACACCAGTTACATACCTGAGCAAGCAAAGGGTGCTGCTCAAACCTGGACAATTTCTGCTGCCAACAAGGATAAAAAAAACTGTTTAGAAGTTTATCATAAGGCGGAGACTAGCGCAAATTCAAATGTGTACAAGCTTTGAACAAGTTAAAATAAATAAATAAATAAATAAATAAATAAATAAATAAATAAATAAATAAATATTCTGTCTTAATTTATATATGTCTGGGTCTGTTGTGATGCCACTCGAAAGCAACTAAATAAAACCTTTTTTTAAGCATTCAGTCATAAGAATACGATAGCTCCTGGCTACTTCCCCACCCACACTTAGCTCATTTAAACCTTCCAGGGGTCAATCTGCCATAGTGAAGGACAGCCCTCACTGCCACAGATATTTTGCAAACATAAGGAGTTAGCCCAAAGGGAAGTTCTGTGCATCATTCTTTGGAAAGCCACCTAGTAATCACACTTAATATAAGTAAAGCCTGACAGCAAACATCATGCAATGCCCTAAGGCAACAAAGACAGGAGCAGATTTGCCCATTTGAATTCTGTTCCAGTCTGACTGTCAATTACTTATCTACCTACAAAGCACCATTCACATAAACTTCATCATTTTTTACACATGAAATCTAATAATCTGTTAAAGTGCTTGTATCCATCTATTGCAATGTGGTTTTATTTCCAGATGCCTGACCTAGCTCAATTTCAGATGCAACAGGCCATAAACTTGTAGCAGTAATTCACACCACCAGTATGACACCAACACATTCAGTTGACATTAGATTAATCAAAAGCAGTGCATGTGTAAATTGGCCTTTAAAGTGGATAAAGGCCAAGGGAAACAAAAAGCAAACTGACATTTATGTGAATACCGTACTCCACATCTGGTGGCTTTCTCTGGCAGGCATGATCAAACTATGCTCCATGTTTGTTCAAGTGTGGTATATCTTAAGGGAGGAAGGGCAAAATGAATGAAGGGTCTCCTCTTGTGCGTCTGCAAAAGCAGATTACTGTCACTTCATCAGAGAGAGCTGGAGCGAATCATTTTTGTAAAACCTGCAAGTACCAAGAGAGCAGGCAGGAGGCTACAGGAGGATGACAGAGTGTGGATGCATTCCCAAAAGACTTACCAGATACTCTGGCAGGGATTAGTATATTTTTGTGCATGTGGGGGCAACGTTCATCTTGTACACAATTTATAAATACATGTTCTCTGATCAAGACTACCTTTTCCACTTGGTTTAATGGGCCATAAACAAAAGCAAATATATAGTTTGGAAATTCTAACTGTAACATGCAAATCTACTAAAAGCACTTTAGCTTCTGGCACAATTTCCACTAACCATGCATATATTGATAAGGAGTAAAAGAGGGCGATAACTGTTTTTCAACATTTTACATTTGTAGAGGTGTGTGTCATTTTGTTTTCAAACAGGGGGAAAAAAAGGTGATCCAGGACAAGGACAAAGTTCAGCGATAGCCAACCAAAATGCAAGAGAGCTGTTAACTTGGCCAGCAAACACATGGTTATTTTAAATTGACCCTTTATTGCAGGTTTACCTTATCAGATCTTTACAACTTGGGTCATCTCTGCTCAAAAACACTATTTTCTGGGGTTAAGAATGACTGACCTTTAGACTTTGGAGAACGGGCGTGCAAATATGTTCTTTTAGTGCTGGCCTTTTGGTTATGTTGAGGATCTAATTTAAAAACCAAGACAACCAGCAGGCATGTCTAAGTAAGCAGCAGCCTATAAATCCTCTCACATAAATCCCTTGGAACATTTAGTAAGTTACTCCGGTCTCTTAACAGAATACTTAAAGGGATAGTTTGTGGAGTTAAGTGAAGCACTTCTGAGTTTGTCTTCATCTGCAGTAGACAGCAGTTAGGAGACTGTCAGTTTTAGATATGCATGGTGGATTCTTGAATGAAAAAACAACTACTGTTCACAACCTCAGCCACCAGAAAAGTGCATTTAGCTGTCTTTTTTAAGCTCAAACCTTTTATAGTGGTTTGAGTAAACATTATATGTTTGTTCCAACAAAGCATTAGCTGTGTATCAGACACAGATTGCACCCTTGTGGTCTGTGTTGCAACCATAGACTGCATATTATAGTCTTTTGTATCATTGTTGGGAATTGAAGCCAGGAAGACCCTGTTTATTGGTGTTGCCATGTTGTATTTTTGGAACCAGAGTCTATGCAATCTAGCATTATTGGGATTTAAGTGCTACCTACTGTCATGCACACAACCATAGTGTTATTGGATCTTTCTTGTAAGCATGAATTACACAGTTAAACATGGTATAAAAATGTATAGCTGAACATGCAACAGCAATATAAAACACAAATCACTAAGCTTAAACACTAGAAATATAAACTGAGATGTACTTTTTCATTGTACTATGGGCAATGGACCTTTACATGGACAGAGGGGGCCTTGAACTTGTACTGAAATCAGTTGGAGAAGGTTGGTTTCATTCTGGCTTCATCTTCTACATTCCCATCAAATTACTAGATAAGTGTGAGTCATGGTTGCAATGATAACATTTTGTATAATACCTGCCTGATGCTAAACTTGCATTATGTCAACACTTTGACATAAGGTTCACTTGATCTGTCAGTATACAGGATTTTAATTGCTTGAGGTGGAAGATAAAGTGCTTCTGGTGGACCATTTCTAAACATTGATTCATATTAGAGAAGTCTTGTTTGCTTTGAATATAGGAATCATATCAGAAATTTGTTAACTTTTATTCATCAATGCCAGTCCTACTAATATCTACTTAACCAAACCTACTTAAACCAAGCCAAAATCACATCACAACTTTACCATTAAAAAAAATAAAAAAAAATACTAGGGGTGCACTGATAAATCAGCTGCATGATATACTATTTGTGTGAGAAACCGAGTTTAGCTATTTTTTATTTATTTTATCCACAATTGTCTGAACTTCATTTAAATTTCAGAGCACTACTTCATAGCCCAGTTAAAACAAGTTTGTATTAGGGTTGCTCCGATAAATCGGCCCCGATTTCCTTAATTTTGGGAAATCAGAAATCGGCCGATACTTGCACGAGAAACCGATTTTACGGCTTTTTTTTTGTAGTTTTAACAACAATTGTCTGAACTTCATTGATATTTCAGAAACCTACCTCATGGCCAGTTGAAACAAGTTTGTATTGCTTGTAGGCTATTGTTCAAGGATGTGTTTTTCAACAAAATAATATTGGAAATTGAAGGTGCATTGTGACCTTATAACACCTGACAGTGTTGCTTATAAAACAAAATCGATATCGGCCAAAATCGGAATTGGCAGGTCAGACTTTTTTGAAATTGTGACCGGTGATCAGCCAGAAAACTGCAATCAGTGCACCCCTATTTACTGATTTTTCCAGAATGGCCACTAATGCACTTCAGCACCAGACTGAATTTCAACTTTTTCTTCTGAGCTGTAATAAATGTATTAAAAGGATGTATTTTTATCAGAAGCTTTGTGGTTTTAATGTTGATTCAACTTTTATGAGAATGTTTTATTCATGTTTTATTGAGTCTATTTCAACCTTTACCTTCATCTGTTGGTTTGGACTTTTGACATGTAAGAACAGGAGCAAACTCTCGGGGATTGTCAGGATGTGCAGCAAAACTGCTGGCATAGACCTAAGGAACCTCGCTGACCTACACAAAGTGAGGTCAATGAATAAGGCCAAGCAGATTCTGGCAGATCCTGATCACCCACTCCATGATGAGTTCAGGTTGTTTCCATCTGGACACAGGTTTCTGCAGCCCAGATGTAGAAAAAACATATTGAAAACTCATTCATCCCTGTAGCAAACAGGTTTGTCAATGAACACTAATTTCAATACTTTTACTTTAATGTCTTAATGTATTGTGTATATATACAAAGTATGTATGTGTATTATATATGTGTATATGTGCATGTGTGTGTATATGTACACATCTACAAAGTACTGACTGTGAAATTAATTGCCCCTCTGGGATAAGAAATATACTTGAACTTGAACTTAAAGAGCTGGGAAAGTTGTCCTAGTTTAGCATTAGTACAAGACACAAGTATAACGCCATGTGACTGAACTCAACTTGAAAAGCACCGAGTTGGGTTATAGTTATAAAATGTACATTGTGAGCAGACATTGCTATGATTTTTTTTTTCTTATTAAACAAGTATCAGCACCACCTTTGGTAGAACCAGATATTACAGGAGATTTACTATACATTTTTGAACAGTGATGCCACATATCTTTTCTGACCACTAAAAACCACATATTCTTCAAATGAGTTCACCCACAGTGAAAGGCCCATGTGTTGAGACCGTTAGACCCTGCATTATGTGGCAAGAAATAGAAAAGGGAACATCAAGAAACCGGTAATCCACAAATCAAAAAGGAGAGGAGGGAACGTTTTATAAGACATACATCCTCCAGTTTTCACAGCCCAGCTAATTGCACCTTGTTTCACCAGAAGAGCACCAATTTAGCACTCGGAGCAAATTAAAATGAATAAACACAATTAGCAGTGAGTGCAAAAGCACCTTAGCATAGCACACTTTTCCCTTTTCCCCTTTACCATGACAGTCACTTCAGCACAGCTATTATTAACTGTGTTGCTGTGTCAAGTACAATGTGGCTAATTGCAAAGTACTTGATGCCACAAAAATGCTGGTAATTGGGCACAGAGTAAAACAAACGGGGCACGAGGTGGTAAAAATGGACATAAAAGCCTTGAACAAAGAAAAATTATATGTTGATTATTGTTTTGGTATCATTATGTCTGTTGAACATTTAAAAGTGTTGATTAGACAACAGTATGAAGTAAAATATAGAATCTGAGGCTTTATGAATGGACTTTTGTGTCATTTGCTGAAACATGAAAGCCTTTTGCTGCTCGTTGGTTTCTGTGCATCAAATAGAAAGTCTTGAATAATGGAAGCCTTTTCAAGCAAATCGAGAGAAATAAACCTATTCATGGACAACAATCTAAACTGATAAAGACTGAACAAAGCACTTCATGGTAAAACACACGCCTTGCAGTTTTCTCAAGACATGCATCAACCTGTGATTTCTGTAAAAAGAGAAATCCTAACGTTGGTGTGACAGACATGCTGATCACACTCAGCTGCCTGTGCTTGGCAGCGTATCCCTGGCATTTCCATCGCCTTTTTGTCCGTCTTCCTCAGTTATTTGACAGTGATCAGTGGTGATGAATTGTTCAATTAAACCTGCATTAAGAATCCAGAGCGGCGCTTGACGTGCAGCCTCCTGGTTTAGGTGTTGTCCAATTACTCTGAAGGACAAGACTTCTTCGTGCTACTGACAATCAACATGTGACTCTCATCAAAAGACAAATGGGTTTATTTATATGAGGTAGCAGGCTGATTGAATACAGCATAACAAGACTGATGAGCCAGACAAAGAAGGTAAAAACCTGATCTTTGATTGCACATGGAAAAACAGTTTAAATACAAAACATCAATTATTATATACAAGTTTATGCATCGTTTGTGCAGCTCCATGAACAGTCTTATTGTAATTTTTTCACATCCCTCTGTCAGTGCGCTAAGATACCAGTCAGCTTTGTGGAAACATTGGTATGGAAGTCTTTTACAAGATTTTTTATTATTTTTTATTTTGTATTTTATTCTACTTTTATGGTTTTATATACTGTATGTGTTTTTTTTTTTTTTTTTTTTTTTTTTTTTTTTTTTTTTTTTTTTTTTTTTTTTTTTTTTTTTTTGTTTTTTTTTTTT
>JARVGS010000979.1:14035861-14051588 GCA_031762315.1 Hypsolebias antenori | reverse complement strand
TGTTTGTAGTAGTAGTGTTGTAGAGTGCTGTATGACTATGTGTAGTAGTAAAGTGTCATAGAGTGCTGTATGATTATGTGTAGTAGTAGAGTGTCAAAGAGTGCTGTATGACTATGTGTAGTAGTAGAGTGTCATAGAGTGCTGTATGACTGTGTGTGGAGGTAAATGAGTACACAGATTGTGTTGTAGAGCTTTGAGTATCTTGATTACATAGAAAGGTGCTATATAAGTACAGTTCATTTACCATTTAAATTTCAGAGAATACTTCTAAAGAAACTGAAGCGATTTCAATGTTGCTCTGTGATTTAAAAAGTTAATCATTTGTTGTGGTAAATCTAATGGTTACTTTGAGTTTGAACAAAATCTTTACCAAACTTCACAAGACATTTTGCTAACACAGATTAAAACGTGCACACACAAACATGGGGGAAAGCATAATTGCTCTTTCACCTTCAGTGGCAGGAGATACTGTCAGTCAGACTTTAACTACATCTTTTTTAAAAAGTGTTCACCGTATGTCCTATAGACTCACCCAGAATAACATGTTTTTCACATGTAGACAATGTGTCAGACACTTTGATGTGGTACTTCTGTTGCCTTCATCTTTAGTAACTTTTGCTCTTTGTTGTTTTATTATCTTCCTTTGATGTGACAAATGATTGAACCTTCTTATTGTTCTCTGCATTCTCTCCAACAAAAATCTGTTTCATTAAGGCTTGGCTAAACTGCAGGCAGGTAACAGTATCCCATTCATCACATTACACACCTGTGCTGCTTCTCTGCACTAGGAGCGGCAGGCTATTAGAGAACACAAAAACAGTGAACTCTATACTTTTCTATATTTCTGCATAAATATGACCCCAAACATCATCAGATTGTCACACAAGTCCTAAAAGTAGATAAAGAGAACCCATTTAAACAAATGAATAAAAACTACACTTGGTCATTTATTTATTAAGTAAAATTACTTCTGAGTGGTAAAAGTATGTGAACCTTTGCTTTCAGTATCTGTTGAGAGTTCTTGAAACTTGTTTCTGTTAGTTTTTAGTCATACTGTACATAATAGCTTGTTTTGACTTAACAGTTCATTAAATGTCACTAATACTATTTGCTTGTGATAAACTGATTTTCTAAGTTTAGGATGCTATGGAAGCCCACTTGCCCCACTCTGATGAAAAACAAACTTGTATCGCTAATAATTATAACTGTATCATGTCATAATTATGAGATAGTATCTCATTAGGATACCGCTACCGGTGTATGAATGTGTGTATGAATGGGTGTATGAATGGGTGGATGGCTGGTACTGTGAAGCACTTTGGGGCCCCTCATAGGGGGCTGGAAAGCGCTATATAAAGCTCCATTTACCATAAGTTTAAGTTTCTTTCTGCCTTTTCAGCTACCCTTCAGCTGTTTTTTTTTTTTTTGCTCATCTCAGCTTTTTTAGCTAATTTTTGAAGATTTGTGCTAATTTCTGCCTATTTAAAGCTAATTAAACAAATATGTGTTATTTCTGCTTGTTCTACAAATTTAGGCTTGCTCTTCCATTTCAGCAATTTTTTTTTTTTTTTTAGCTAAATTTAGCTATTTTTCAGCAAGTTCTTCTGCAATAAGCATTCACACTGCATTTTTGCAGGGACTGCAATTTCTTTAGTTTTACTTATACAGTATTCGGATAGTGCCAATTCACTCCTTAAATATTTTCATTTTGCATTTGACTGCAGTCCAAATGGCTGTAAAAGTAAAGAGCTTCTCTGACTTCTCCCTAATGGTTCTTTTCCAAGCTTTCTTCTCTGTACGACTGAGTGAACACGTTGGGGATCTGTTCCATTGTGAGAGAACAGGATAGCTTAGCCAATAAAAGCAACCACACTCAAAGCTGATTCATTTTTGTCTGGCTGCAAAGGATGCCGGGGAGCTTATGAGCCACACATTAATATGACCACAGATCAATGGAGCTGTGAGCAGTCTGAAGGTACTGTTGATGCATTGGCAGGATTTATGAGGGAGTAGATATGGATATGGTGTGTTCCCTACAGGTGTTGTAAGTCTCACATCTTTTGATGGTGTCTAATATTAAAATAAAGTATTTTTGAACAATTTAGAAAATAATTAGATCATATTCACTTTGTTGGGTTACTCAGCTATCTGACAGGATATCAAGGATCTTCTTTAAAAGTGATGCTAAATTAACTCATATGAATATTTGAACAAATTCTGACACAAACATCCCTTACATAATGAAAATATTTGACAATGACTTAAATTAGTATAGAAGTCTATGTTAAAGCTTTTCAAAGTAATGAGGTTGAATAATTCTTCTCATAGTTCAGAAAATTGATTAAATGACATTCTTGCTGCATCAGAAATTATGCCAATCACAGACATTTTAAGCCTGCCTGTATGATTAAAGATACATTTTAAAACAAGATGCCTTTTGTTAATACGGTACTTCAAATATAAATTATCACACTGAAATGTTTTCTTGTAGCAGAAATATTGTTTTGAATAATGAAAAAAACATGTCAAGACTAAATGCCACATTTAATGACTTTGGTGTTAATATTCTTTGTGCTAAGTACATATTGTTTGTTTTCAAGAGACCACCTGTCAATCATGCTTTGGACTTTTTATTTCTCATTTTGTTGTATTTTAATGCTTAGTTTTTTTTTTTTTTTTTTCAGTGAATTGTTCCTTTTATGTTGAATGATGTTTAATGTGTGTTTTTCTCCAGCTGGATATATCTGAAAGAGTAACAGAAAAATATCTGATGGTTCCCAGGTTGGAGTGGTTTTAAGGACCATTCTGTCTGTCACTCTGTCCCAGTCTGGGTGGGGCACAGCTGGCCCCAAGCCCCGAACTATCAGTCAGGCTGATGTATAGGTCCACAGGGTACAAATGAAACCTGTCACAACAAGGGTAATGATGTCAGAGTCACTACAGCTCACCGTTAGAGTAAGCAGAGGGAGATGCAGGCATATGAGAGGATGTGGGAAAGACAAGAGGGTTGAGTGGAGAGAATAAAAGGGAGAGAGAGAAAGGTGAGCTGAAAGCAAGGGAGGAAGCGGGAAAGGCAAAAAAGGATTAAATGTGGGGAAAGTGGTAGAGGGAACAGAAAAGATGGCAAAAGGAACACAAAAGGGCAAAGACAGGAGAACAACTTAGAGGGCATGTAAAAGGTTAGTAACCAGAAGTGAGTGGTGAAGTCTGCTGTGAGAATGAAAAGATGTAACAAAGTAAAAAAACAAAAATGGTGTGTTGACAAAAATCAGTGATATATTGAATGAATTTGTCATTGAGTTAATTTGAAAGAACACGAGCAAAGCAAGTAAAACCTGAGCATTAAAGATATTAGCTGTGGGAGACAGATCAGCTAGTAACGGACAAACACATCATACTGGTTTTTATTCCCTATGATGGAGTTGCTACCTGTCTAGGGTGTACCCTACACCCCACCCCAGACCCCTTGAACAGTGATTACCTGACATGGGCATCACTGACCCTCGCAACCCTAAAGAAAGAAGCGGGTAAAGATAATGGAAGGGTTTTGCTTTTAATGCTGATCAAGGCAGATTGACAGTATTACAATAGTATAACATTAGAACATTAATGTCATTAGGCCTGGGTGTTTGGGGAATAGCCCTTATTTTAGGACAATAAATACATTAATGAATAATGAATGAATGAATGGATGAATGAATAAGGACATGTGGAGATCAGGAAACAGGCAGAGGAAGGTTGAAGGGAAGAGAAGTCTGAGATTGACACATTTGTATGTTTCCATACAATGGCAAAATTAGTTCTCTGCATTTAACCCATCACATGTGAGAAACACCCTGGTGGAGCAGTGGGCAGCTATGTAAGCGCCCAAGCATCTCTAAATAAATTCATACATTCACATACATACATAAACAGATTGATGCTAACTGCTAAACTCTTCTGAAGAAATGTTACAATATATTTGCTAAGAAATCAAGCCATATATGTTTTGGTGATCAAATGCAGGTGAGGCCGAAGGAGTTGGAGAAGAAGCATCTCCTCTTGCTGCAGCAGCAGCAGCAGCCCAACACTCCTTGATCCACAAAATCAGGTTGGTCAAGATAAGGATTTTTATCCAGTGAGTGTGATGAAATGTTTCTGAAACCATTTTGTACTGAACTGGACTTTGCAATACTTTGCACAAGTATTTTAGTTATTTTTCCTTAATGCTTATGGTGAAGTCATCTTTTAACAAAACACAAACTTCACAGACAGGTGTCAGGGCTTTATACTCACACATCTTGAACACCCACTGAGTTTGAGAGAAAGGAGAACAAAGTGTTTGAGTAGGGGTTTGTCATCTGTGGCAGAATGCAGTCACAGTCTTGGACAGGAATTTAAACAGACATGGATTCTCTTAGTTTTAGCTTGTCATTCTCAATAACGCTGCATCTCTTTCTTTCTCTGATACTTCAGAGTTGCTTCAACCTTCCTCAGTGTGTCTTCTGCTCTCCACCTGTCCTCATCCTCTATTATCATTGACATCATCTTTTCCATTGCACTCTCTCTACCATCCTTCCCATCCTCAACACATACATACACATACATGCAGTCTCTGCCTGCCTCCTCACTGCCTTTGCCTCTCTGGCAATCTCTCCTCATCTCAAGACGTGGCCACTAATGGATTGAAAGTCTTGGGGAAGAGGCAACAGTCATTTAAAGATTAATGTCAGCCTTAGTATTCTGAAGGGCAGCCAGCCAAACCTCAGTGTCTGTGTGTGTATGTATGTATGTGTGTCCAGTAGAGGACATGCACATGTCATCTCCGCAAAGATGCCCTCTTCATTATCAGCCATTAGGCACAAACTCAAAGTGGAACGATGCAAAAGAGGGAAGTTAGCTTGCCCATACGCACTCATATAAATCAAGGACTTTAATGAATTACATGATTTCACTGGTGGATCTGTATGAACGAGCTTTCAGTTTAGTAGTATCATGTCATCATTATTGCTACTAAGACTTAAAGCTGCTATAATATGTTTAGTATTATTTATCCAACTTCAGCTCAAGTAATTTATGTTTAAAATGCTTTGGATGTCCAGTTTACACCTGCATTTTGCAATCAGAGCAGTCATCCATGAGAAGAGAACCGTACAAAAAACAGTCTTCTAAGTAAAATTCAGGTGGGGAGAGGATGAGAGCAGTCATGCACATGGTAAACCTGGAGCACCAGATGCAAAACCTGAAAAGTCTTGCAATGAAACAGTTCTGTTATATTTCATTTAATAATAATAATAATAATAATAATAATAATAATAATAATAATAAAATGTATGACAGGTGATAAAAAGAAGTGTCTACCAGCCAAGACTGTAAGTAAATCAGGTTTTTAGCTCATTTTCTGTTCAGGAAAAGGGCAAAAACCATGTAGAAAGGTCTGCCAAAGAAATATAAACTGCACAAAAGGCAAGCTCATGGAAATGTCTTGCAGCTCCAATAATGAGACAAGTAAACAATTATGGTAACTAAATATTCCTGATTTCTTTGATTTTTGCTCAGATACCATTTGTACCTAATGATTGCTCTACAGAATAATACAGGACACAACATTTACTATGTCCTTCTTTTGTACAAGCCCAACACATCTTTCACACTAAAAAAGCCTTTTTTTAATTTTTATTCATATTTAAGCAAATCGTGTTCATAATTTTAGAATACTTGATACTGAGAAAGCATCTATGAAAACACCAAAGTTCATGCTCAATAATCCAGGTACAAAATCCAACAATGTTCAGTCAGGTCATCTGGACAGTTTGTTTCTTTGCTGAGATGTTTTGTCCTTCATCCAAAATACTTCCTTAATCTGACAAGCCACCAAACAAAACTGATTTCCACTAACATCATAATACATAGTGGGGGGAAAAAAACTAGCAAACCAGCAAACAGTTTTTTTTCCCCCCACTATGGAGTGTGCTGTTGTTGAGCTACAAAATGAAGAGCTGGGAGAGAGTTGTGGAAGCTTAATTCAGATAAAAAGTGACTTTGAGCAGCAGTATGGTTTCATGCTGAGAAAGAGCTCCACAGATGCCATCGTTGCTATAGTGGATGATGATGGAGAAGTATAGAGAGGGTCAGAAAAAAAAAAAAAAGAAACTTTATCGAGTCTTTGTGGATTTATAAAAAGCATATGATAGGGTGCCAAGGGAGGAAGTGTGGTATTAAACGAGGAAATCTGGAGTGGCAGAGAAGTATGTTAGACTGTTACATGACATGTATGAGGACAGCAGGACAGTGATGGGATATGCAGTGGGACTGAGAGATAGCTTCAAAATGGAGGTAGGATTGCATCAATGATCAGCTTTGAGCCCCTTCTTATTTGCTCTGGTGATGGACACTAACAGATGACGTACCTAGAGAGTAGTTATGTAGGCAGATGAGAGGTCATCAGTGGTACAGCACAGCATAAAGAAATGGGGGGGAAAAAGTTTAAGAGGCCAGACTGCGATGGTTTGGACATGTCCAGAGGAAGGATAGTGGGCATATTGGTAGACAGATGTTAGAGATGCAGGTGCCAGGAAAAAAGACATAGCGGAAGGCCAAAGAGAAGACTTACGGAAATGCAGTTAGAGAGGACATGGAGGTAGATGGCGTGAGGACAGAAGATGCAGAGGACAGAATGAGAGGAGGAGGAGGATGACTGGCTGTGGCAACCCCTGAAGAGGGAAATGTCTATAGAAGAAGATTTGAACAAGGTGTCCAAATGGCATATCCCTGCTGTATCCCCCTCAATTTCAATATGCCAAAAGTTGCATGTTATATGGAATCATGAACAATTTGAGGAAAAAAGGAAAACAAAAGATAACGCACAACAAAACTTAAAAAAAATAAGGAATAGACACGGTTTATTAAAAATGCATTCATTGCTTACATAATAACTCTTCACAATATGGCAAACAAGCAGACACAGTCTTCTGAATTAAACATTTTGTGCTAACTAGAGTGCAGCTTTGGAAAAATGTCAAATAGGAGTTACATCAATGTCTATGACAAAAAAAAACCTAACTGGTTTTCTTTGTGTGTGTATCTTTAACATGACTATTTGCAACATGCATTGGGAGGGTATCAGATATCCTTCTATTAATGTTGACATGCAGTTTTACATGCATTTGCTTTATTGGCCCAAGGTCCCTGTAGGTCCTGTCTCCAATGGTCATTGAGCAAGAGGTGGAGGACAATGGTCACCAGTGCCACGTAGAGATAGACAAAACAGACAACCATTCACACTCTGGGCAATTTAGAATCATTTAACTTCCGTCCATCCATACATCCATTATCGTTTATCCGCTTCTTCCTTTTTGGTCGCGGGAGTTGTTGGTGCTTATGTCCAGCCATCACTGTGCAAGAGATGAGGTACTCCCTGGCCATCACAGGGCCATATAGAAATAAACAACCATTCACTCTCTCACTCACACCTAGGGACCATTTAGTGTTACCAATTAGCCTAGTATGCATGTTTGTGGTTTGTGGGAGGAAACCTGTGTACCCAGAGAAAACTCACACATGCACAGAGAGAACATGCAAACTCCACCCAGAAAGGTCCCCGGACCGGGATTTGAACCAGGGTAACTTGCTCCTTGAGAAGCAGCAGCTCTACCAATTGTGCCACCATGCTGCTTTCATCAGTTAACTTGAAATAGTGAAGTAGAGAATGTTATCCTGAGGAAGAGGTTAGCCAAGAAATGAGTCAGGGGAGGACTGAGGTTAATAGACAGGAATATAATAAAATACAACATAGGGCCAAAAGAGAGGCAACAAAGGCAAAACAGAAGTCATACAATGAGTTGTAAAAGAGGCTGGACATTAAGGAGGGAGAGAAGACTTGTATCAACTGACAAGATCGAAGGCTCAGGCTGGAAAGGATGTGCAGCAGGTTATGCCTGTCAAAGATAAAAATGGTAGTGTTCCAACAAATGAAGAGAATGCCATGGTAAGATGGAAAGAGTACTTTGAGGAGATAATGAATGAAGCCAAGCACATATTTAACATCATCAACTATGCTGATGACACCACCGTCTTGGGCCTCATCACCAACAATGACGAGAGTGCCAACAGAGGTGAGGTGAAATCACGGACCAGCTGGTGTCAGGAAAAATACCTTTCTCTAAATGTCAGCAAAATGAAGAAGTTGACAGTGGATTTCAGAAAACAGCATGAAGGCCAGCACCCCACCATCAACATAAGCAATGCTGAGGTGGAATAGTCAGCAGCTTCTAGTTCCTTGGCATTCACATTACTGAGGATTTGTCCTGGACATTACATACAGACACTGTGGTCAAGAAAGCCCGACAAAGACTCTACTTCCTAAGGAGACTAAAGAAATTTGGTAAGAACACCAGCGGCATCACAAACTTTTTTAGGTGTACCACTGAGAGTCTGCTGACAGGCTGCATCACAAGGTGATATGGGAACTGCACAAGTCAGAGCTGGAAATAACTACAGAGGGTGGTGCAAACAGCAGAGGACATCGTTGGTGGCAGTCTCCATACCATCCAGGACCTCTGTTTGCGTAAAGCACGCAGCATCATTAAGAATCACACCCACCCAGCATAATGACTCTTTCTCTATTTCCCTCAGGCAGCCAATACAGAAATATGCCATTGTGTGCAAAAAGACTAAAGGACAGCTATTATTTATTTTTTATTTAATACTTTTATTCATTTCATAAGAAAATAAAATACAAATCAATTAACATATATGTAATTACAAAACAATTATAAATATACTGTAAAATGAAAGGCAGCAAATGAAGAAAAGCTGCTAGATTACTAAACTCTCAATAAATAACGCTGTACAATTGGCAATAACATTGCACCAAGCCACATCTGTGACACCTAATTTGACTAATATTAGCTTGTGACAGCTAATGTTTATTGCTGCTGCATTATATAGTTATGTTCTGTATGATACAGTATTATGTATCTACCTTACCATCATACTTCAATCTCCATGTTACTCACTACCTGTGCAATAACCTGTCACACAACCTGTGTAGTATATGTTAGTTATGTGCAATATATATAATGTGCATTTTAGCTTCTTTTTTTCCAGTGCCCTGAGATTTGATTTGAGATGACTTCTGTTGTGACTTGGAAATATAAATAAACTGAATTGATTTGAATTACTACCTTGAAATACTTATTCATACTAATTCATCTTACTTGCACTGTTGTATTCTACCATGTTGTTGTTTAGTACATCTCTTTAGGACTTTGTAAATATTTTAATTACTTTTTCACTTTGTGGTACTTTATTCTGTACTCTTTCTGCATGCTTTGGTATTTTCTTGTTTGTTTGTTCTTTGTTTTTAGCGAGTCAAATTGGTTCTTCTCATCCTGAGCATTTCATTGTACTGTTAACCTCGTGTTAACCTGGCACATGACAAGTAAACATAACTTGAACTTGAAGATAATTATTTGGAAAAACGTTTAGAGGTAATGGAAACTGTGAAGCAGGAAATTGAACAGATTAGTGATGATAAAGTTTATAATGAGCTAGCGTGGATTGGATAGAGGCACGTTTCAAGAGGGATTTGTGACAAAATGGTGGCAGCAAACGTCAAAAGAAAGGTTTATAAGACAGTATCAAAAAAAATTGAGAAACTCCTCGGATGAAAAGCGAAACGTCTTCTGTTACAAGTCCAGTTGTTTTTGTATTTAACATTTTTTTGATTTTATCATGTCCTGGATGACTGAGACTCTTCACCAGCATTTTACAAGACAGTGAAAACACTTTATTGCATGGTCTGGAGACAGTGGCATTAACAAAAAGGCAAGAGACATAACTGAAAGTAGCAGAGATGAAGATGTTGAAGTTCTACTTGGGAGTGTGACAAGGATGGATATGATTAAGAAATAGATCATCAGAGGAAGAACACAGGTTGAAGGACTGGGAGAAAATGTTAAAGAGGCCAGATTGCAATGGTTTATTTTATTTTATTATTTTATTTAAAAGTTTATTCATTAAAATAAACAATCCAATAAATGATAAGAATACAAAATATAAAATGAAAGGCAGCAGAAAGAAGAAAAAAAATCTTATTATATCTGCCCCTTTTTTCCCCCAAACAATTAGTTCAAACACTATTAAAACTTCAAGTAATAAACTTCAACTTCAACTCAAACCTAAACTTCAACTTGACGTGGACATGTTCAGAGGAAAGACAGCAGGTATATTGGTAGAAGAATGTTTGAAATGCAGCTGCCAGAAAAAAGACAAAGAGGAAGGCCAAAAATATATGGATGTAATCAGAGAGGACATGGAGGTAGCTGGAGTGAGGACAGAGGATAGAGAGGACAGAGTGAGATGGATGTGGATGACTCGTTGTGGCAGCCCCTGAAGAGGGAAAACAGGGAACTGCCTTTTACAGTTGTGGGAGAAAACCAGAGTACCTGAAGTACTTGGGGAGAACATGCAAATCTTACACAGAAAGATCCCAGTTAGGTTGAAAACTTGCAACTTTCTTCCTGTGAGGCGATGACATGAACAGTGCTCCATTGTGTTGACTCTGACATGTACTTTTCAAAGGAATCCTGTGTGACTCTTAACATTTCTAGAGGCAAACTGTTGCACTCAGATTGACAAATTCCACAACTTGATGTTATATTTCTTTTTTTAGACTTACTATGACTCACATTCAACATTTTATAACAAAAAATGTAACATCCGTACTTCTCAGTCTGAACAGACAAATACAAGACTGAAGCTGTTAGGTTTTTAATTTTATTTAAAAAAAAAAAGGTTTAATAATTGTTAAAAGTGTTAGTCTTTTGTGCTTTGTGTGTGCATGTGCATGCAGGTTTAAAGTGATTAAATGGGGTGCAGAATTTTGGAAATGCAAGTAGGGGTGATTCAGAAAAAAAAAATCAGATTCAAATTCAAAACTTGTTATAAAATCCTAACATGTTTAGATTAATGAGATAGTTTTTTTTTATGGGAAATAACAACACAAACAGAACAAGTGGTGCCTTAAAAACAGTATAAAAGAAAGTAAAATATATTCACAAAACAAACAAATCTTCTCTGTAATTGACAGTCTTCTACAATGACTCACAAAGATTTTTTTTTTTCCTCTCAAATTCTTAAAAGTAGCCAATAAATTTAGGATGATAATTAAAGCTAAGGTCTCTCCATGCTGTTAGATGAATCAATTGCATTGGAGCTTATTTATTGTTTTCTCATGCAACAATAAATAAGTTCCTCTGCAGTGGAAATGGAGAATGGACTTGCATCTAAATTTTCTAATATTGAGCAGCAAAGTAATCTGAGGGCCAGCCACTGGAAAAAACACACACACAGCAGGCAACAGAATGATTAAAGCAGTAAATACAGCTCTGGGACCACAAGCAGAAATACAATATGATGCACTCACATGCACACAGGAATAGGTACACCCGTATCTACGGGAAAATGCATATGTTCGAGCAATGCCATGTGTCTAAGAGCAGCTTTTATTTTTCTGCTCCTCCGTAATGTCTGTGCACAGCTTTGTTGCAGTGCAAAAAAACCCCAACACTCATTGAATGTCTGCGGTATGTGCCCCTGAGACCAAAGTGAGAGCTGAAGACCCAACTTCTCTAAATGTTTAATGCACTTGTCTGATGGTCATAATCACTTTAGGAACAATAAACAAAAACAAGAGGCGCCAGTGGAAAAAACAACAATAATAACCGGAGGTTAAAGCCACACCTCAGACTGTCAGGACAGTCTGGGTTAGAAGGAAGGAAGGGGAAGTGGAGAGTACAGGATGAAAGAAGACAGAGACACTCAGAGTCATGAAAAATACATGATGGTGACTATCATTGTTAAGCAGGATTGACGTTTGACCTGGGAGCAGCATATGGGTTCCCATAAATGTGTGCACACTTACAGGGTACTTTAGAGGCAACATTGTGGTCAATTCGGAGAATGTGAAGCTTAATGACAAAAAAAAAAAAAAAATCTGTAAATAAAAATATTGCTTATTTGTTTAGTTTTCTTTTGCAATAGCCTCATTTGACAAGAGTTTACAAGATAATAATTCCTGAAATGCATTGGTGATAATTTCCAATAAACCATTGAGCAATTTGCAACAATTACAACTATAATAAGATTATAAGGATTTGTTTAGGCAATACAAAAGGAGGTGACTATGAGGTGTGATAACTCAGTTTGTATAATAAACCTTAAGGAGATTACACAAAAAATACACGTGATCGTTTTGTTCATGCATTTGTGTGTGGAGATGTTTTTGTTTGTAAAGCTCAAAACATGTACAGTTGTGGAACAAACAAAAAAACAATCTGATATGTTTTAAAAACAATTCAAAATCAATTTAGAATAAAAAAAAAATCTTCAAATGATTTTTTTTTCTTATTTTAGTTGGCGGCAAGGATGGGATTCACTCTCTATGTGACCACGCCAAAACAGATGACAACACACAGTATTAAGGATCGGTGGGATCGTGTCCCAGGTGGCTATCTTAACAGAGCTACGAAGGAATGTATTACTTTCATTTTCAGAGCTGAAGTGCCTGACTAAAGAAAGACAAAAAAATAAAAATAAAATAAAATAATACATGTCAGTCAGACAAAACCCTTCCCGCAGGATTGAAGGAAGAGAAGTGATGCCTCGCCACAGCTTTATTTCAGCCATGTCAGATGTTCAATATTGCTGAAGCGTGATGATACAGAACTTATTCTTCTTCACTGGTTATATTCAATTATTAACAATTCTGTATGCAGACATTTAAATAATTGAACATGTTTTGTTGAAACACTAGTAATGCAGGAACTTTTCAATGCCATGCACATTTTTTGTTTATCATTCCTGTGTACTTTCAGGAAACACATCGTCAAATATTTATTCAAAGATGATGTCAGAATTGCAATTTTTGGGAGGATTTAAAAATAAAATTTTACTTATTTTGTACAAATTATTTTTACCTTTTTAACATTATGATACTTTTCTGAAAAATAATGTGGTAAAATTGGTAGAACATTATTTTGGTATACTTTTTATGATAATATATAAAAAATTAATTTTTATAGGATTTTAATATATTATTTTCTTTATTGATACTGATGTCTGAACCATTCATCACATATTTATCAGTTACCATGCAAAATGTTAATTTTAAACATGTACAGCTATTTATAGTTTATATTTATTTATGTAATAAATCCATTGAACATTCTTTCCCTTTGTCTAGACATACTCCGTAATAGTTTTTCAAGCTCTTTATTTTAAAATTTGTAAGATAAAGCCATAAAACATTTCAAGTCTGATTCAGAAAAAGAGCAGGAGAACAAAGACAAGCTGACAGAGGGCGGGCCACAGGGAAATGTAAATCACTAGATAAGAGGAGGGGAAAAGAAGAAGGGAACACTTCAGGTCATCAATGGGGAATTGGATGGTGTTTAAACTGAAAAGAGAGAAGCAGCAAAATAAAATAAAAAAAAAACTGAGAAAAGGAGAATAAACCTTGGGGACAAAGACAAAGAGGACAGGAATGATGGACAAGAAACTGGAAGTAAAAAAAAAAATAACCCATGACATGTAACAAGAGCAGGCAGCCAAATAACCAGAGCCTTTTTTTTTTTTTTGTTCGTGTCAGTTAAAGAGGCACCTTTACAAAGCCATACGAGGGGAAGAGAAGAAAATATAGGATGGAGTTGAGCTGAGGTCAACATTTTAGCTCACCTTGTCATTCTCCTGTCTTTCTTGTATTTTAGATCCCAGGGCCACGGTAGTGTTGCCATGTTAGCCTTTCTTGAAGACTGAATGTGGCCTAGTCACTCCTTCTATAACCTACTGACCGTAAATGAGGTGTGGTGGTGTTAGGGAGGGGGTAGGGGGGCACCTTCCATCTTCAGGAAGATAAGTCAAAGTGATGAACAGGACAGCTTTGTAAAATCGGCAGTCCTATTTGGGATGTCAAAGGTCTGACTGATTTATTTGGCAGGAAAGTGGAAGGTTCTCTATTTCCTTGTTTCAATTCCAGATAAGTAGAGCAGGGAAAGAGCAATTTCAAGAAGATCCTTTGTGTGCGTTCTTGCTCTTCTGCTTCCAGGGCTTAGAGTATTACAAACAAAGTGGGGTGGGTAAAGACAAGCATTGCTTTGAGAGTTAAAGAGGTCAAAATAAAGATTGAGGACAGAAAAAGTGCAAAGGACAGGGACTCAAGAGAGGGAAGGTAGAAACTGTGAATGAAGCAGATGGAGAATAAGAAGTAGATAGGTTCACCTCTCATTAGCTCGCCTGCCGCACACTATGCCACAAAGCAATGCACCTCCCAAGGACATGAATTAAACAGAGAGTCAACTACCCCAGAGAAAAGCAGCCCTGCCAGCATTTAGCCAAGCCTCATAAACAACCAGCTTGCATTTGTCACTTTTTCTTTACCCAACAAAGTGACAGTAGAAATAAATTACTCTTAAGTAGACCTCTTTCCTCTACCTCAGAATCATGGCTTTTCATCAGTAGACGGGTTGAAAGCAGTAAAATAAAACTCAAAGACATACGTTATAGCACAAATTGACACATGCAAAAAGATTTGTCCTGACATTAAACATTTGCTACTACTTAATAAGAAATAATAATAAAAAAACATTTCATACCTAATAAAATAAAATATTTAATGAAAAAAATATGCCAAATCAATTTAAGACCTCCCCCAAAATAAATCTCCAACAGATAGGTGAACAAAAATGGTGGTTTTTAAACATTGGAAAGAAAAAGCACTGAAACAGTAGGACTTTGTCATGCTGTTGGAGTTCTTGAAGAGATTTTATTAACCTCCCAGTTAGAGTTAAAATAATAATAATAATAATCTCTTAGAAGCTGGAAAAAAAAATCAGCACTCTAAATCCCCCTCGACATTAAAAGCTCTGTGTTTAAGAGAAAACTCATTTTTATTAGAATAGAAAAAGTATGTTCACATTCACGGTTGGCAAACATCGGATTTTGACACAAAGAACATATTTCAGCAATAGATTAATGAGCAATGTAGACTCTTTGAAATTAATAAGCCTGATGTCAGTGTTGTAGCAACAAAATCTTCACACTCTGCCAAAAACAATCATTTCGCTTTAACTGTAACACATAATAAGGACCTCTCAGTGGACAATAGTTTGTTCAGAGATTGTTGAGGCTGGTTCCCAATTTAATACTGATAAAAGAAAGTAAACGAAAGATAAGATTTACAATACAAATTTATAAGCTCTATAGAACCTTAACAACCACAACTCATGACATGAAGCAGCTTTACAATTATTGCATCACTATCCTCCTTTTTAAGATCAAATATCACAGCAATTTATTCACTGACTATATTGACTGATGTCAAGGAAACTTTTGGTTTTGACAATGACCAGTGTTGCTTACATGATTCATGACTTTCAATGTTTTTTTCTGTTCATTTACAACATAGTCTTCTCACAACGATGTGAACGTTCAACACTATTGTTGCCTTAGTCAAAAACACCTTTAAATTGTATGTGGAAGCAGAAGGAAGACAGTCTTGTGATTTGTGATGCTTCAAAGTACAAATTGAACCATCCATCCATTATCTTTACCTGTTTCTTCCATTTTGGGTCATGGGGGTCGCCAGTGCCCATGTCCAGCAATCACTTTGCGAGGGGCGGGGGACACCCTGGACGGGTCGCAAGTCCATCACAGGGCAACATAGAGACAAACAACCATTCACTCTCTC
>JARVGS010000979.1:13927789-13938238 GCA_031762315.1 Hypsolebias antenori | reverse complement strand
GCATTTATACTGCAGAACTCAGATGTACACAACTTTCAGTGGCATAACAAACATAATAATGACAGAAATATATTTCACTGCTCTGTCTTCTGTGACTGGATGTGACAGAATGTGGGTGTCATCTGAGTCCCCTTTTAACTCATGCCTGTTTCCTGGATCTGCATGCTGAGGTAAACCTTCAGGCGGGTACTGCGGAGCGGGCCAGCTGCTGACATCCTGCTGCTGGAGAATGCTGACATCCTCACAGGGCCGCTGCTTGAGAGCGCTGGGTCGCTTCATAACCTCCAGATACATGGTTCCTTTTATTGTACTCAAACGACCTCCTTCTTTACGTGTGCGACAGGCTTTAGCTATGTGTACTTTTTTTTTACACACATGGCATTCGCTTTCTTTAAAAGGGCAGTCATTCGGGTTGTGACCTTTTCCACCGCAGCGATAACAGGTCTTCCCGGTAACTGTATTTTTCTCAGCTTCGCGTCATTTGGTGGTAGCCTTCTTTTCCACTACATGAGCCTTAAAAGCTTTCTGTGCAAACTGATGTGCACTGTCCTTAGTTACCCCAAAGGAGAGCGCCATTTCTACCGCCAGCGGCAGCATCAACTCTTTGGTGTGCGCGGTGCTGAGCAGCCGGTCTCTCAGCTCACTACTCTTAACCCCACAGACGAATCGATCATGCAGTGCTTCATCTAAGAAAGTCCCAAATTTAGAGGTAGCTGCTAATTTTCATAAACCAGCCACGCACTCACTGATTGTTTCATTGTCTTTTTGATTTCTTCCGTGAAACTTGCACCTTTTTGCAATAAAGTTCGTCTTTGATACGTAATGCCTCTGTAGCAAATCCATCAACTCCTTGTAGCTTTTCTCTGACGGTTTATCCGGAGCACACAGATCCATCAGCAAGCTATGGGATCTTTTCCCCACCACCGTGAGAAACACCGACTTAGTTTTTTCTTCTTCAGTGTCCAAGTCGTTGGCAGCAAAATACTGCTCGAGATGCTTGCGGTAGTTGTCAAAACTTTCCTCACTTTCCTCGAAGTGAAAATCTTCTGGCTTTCCAAACACCATCTTTTTTAGCTCGGTTTCGGCGGTCCTTTCACTCACCAAAACGCTTGGCTTTTACCGTCCGTGTTGCCTCTACGGAGCCGCTCTGCCTGCAAACTCTGTGCCTTCCAACTTGAAACATCCTATCCTCGTCACCAAAAGTTTGTTGTATATTGCACGGTAGTTCAATATAAACAAAAAAATGATATTCAAGCAGTCAACTGGATGTAGCACATGGCAACAGTTTATGTAGCCAAACTTGAACGTCACACACACACTTCCTCTTGAGGGTCCAACCTGCCTGGATTCCAGCAAGCGCGCCCTCACATGGCGATATGTTATATTGGTTTTTCTCTTCACTTTTACAACCAAAAACAGCCTCCACACACAAAACATAATCATACCAAAATTGTGTAACAATCTTAATGTAGAGGTTCATTTCTTTTCTGTGTCTGGAACACTACAAAAAACATGTTATAAAATTTATAAAACAGTATCAAAGGAAGACATGTTCAACTATCTCGTGGGAGCAGGAAGACAACACATCGGTAGACAGTCACATGCCAGGGAAACAGAAAAGTGGGTGAAGAATTTGTCCAACAGCCTGCTCACCCAGCTGAAGACAGAGATCATTGCCAGGGGGACTGAACTTTGCAGTTGCGCCAAGAAGAATTCCTCTGGTGGATGATCACAGCCACAGAATCAGACACCCACAACAACAAAATTAGTTATCTGAGTAGATTAGAGACATACCTTGGAGCTGATAAACTACCTCACAGATAGCAGGATCATCTTGCTTTTCTGCTTTTAAATTGTGATAGGATAGAGATGGAATAACTGGCAGGCCATGGGAGTCTTCCTTGACATAAGTGTCTGGAATGGCCTTGGCGCTGGCCAATAAGGACTCAACCATGGTAAGGGATTATGACGAGCCTGACTAGAGGTGCAATCTCATCAGGCAGCTCTGACAAATGGCATCTATAATGTTATAAAAAAATATCCTCTGCACTGCCAAATTCACACAGTTGCTTTTTGAGTTGGTGAACTAGTTCCCATTATTTGCAGGAAGGATCCTTTTCCAAATCTTGCTCATGAGAGCACCTTTACAGGGCATCAGCATCTAAACTGTGTCTGGCAGCATGATACTGAATCTTAAACGAGTATGTAGAAAATCAGCTAACCATCTGCAACTGGTGGCATCAAGCTTTGCTGACATTAGGACATATGTGAGCAGATTGCTATCTGAAATGACAGTGAAGCTGGCACCATACAGATAATGATGAAACTTCTCTGTGACACTCCACTTCAAGGCCAGGAACTCAAGCTTGTGGGCTGGACATCTCGACACTCTGGGACCGGCCTTGGCTGGCATAGGCAATTAGTTGAAGCTTTCTATCCTGCTTCTAGTATAACACAGCTCTCAGCCCTATTGTACTTGCATCTGTGTGGAGAATTTAGGGCAGTTTAGGAATGGCAAATCCGAGCACAGGAGCAGAGGCCAATTTCTCAGTTACTGTCTCGAAAGAAATCTGGCATTCACTGGTCCACATTTCACTAAAGAACTGCTTGGGATAAAGGTACTTATCCAAAAGACCCCTTATCTTGGTAGACTGATGAACCGATGCATAGCCACATGTGAGGAGGTTTAGCAGATTAACAAGGTTGACATAGTCCTTAATAAACCACCTGTAGTAACCAGCGAATCCCAGAAAAGATATCAGCTCTTTGAAATGTTGGGGAACTGGCCAATATTTTTTAATATGAAGTTCTTTTCTGGGTCTGTTTCCACATCATTTTCAGACATAACAGCCCAAATACTGTACTGCATACTGGTCTGGAAGAACTTGCATTTTTCAGGGGACAACTTTAAACCAAACTCTTTCATTCTGGTTAGTACTTGCATCAACATGATCTTATGTGCTTCAAGAGAAGTGGAGAAGACAATAAGGTTGTTGATGAACATATTTTATTAAAATGCAAGGCCCCCATACACTTGTCCATCAATCTTTGAAAGGTACTTGGGGCATTGGTTACCCCCTGCGGCATCCGATTCCACTCCCAAAATCCAAGCAGTGTAACAAATGCAGTTTTTGGCTTATCTTCTATGCTCAGCTCTATGTGGTAACAACCAGATTTCAAATTCAACACTGTAAACCATTTGGATCCAGTTATGGTCGAAAATGATTCTTCCAAGTTTGGAAGGGCATATGTATCCTTAACTGTTTATAGGTTTAACTTTCTATAGTCAATGCACAGCCTTACAAAGTACATCGCTATTCTGATTATGGACCACCACGATTGGACAAGAGAACGGTGATTCAGAATTTCTCTCCTGCTTTAAGCAGATCTAGCAGATATTTATGGACAGCTTCAAGATCTTGCAGGTGGGTAGGTCATGCTCAGTGCTTGAATGGTGTCTCATCATTGAGCTTAATGTGATTTATTTGCACAGCTGAAGTCCTGCATGATGTATTCATGATGAGAAAATATTTCTGGCATGTAGTTCAGTTTTGTTGTTATGCACTCCTTTCATTCAGACGGAATAGGAGAATCACCAAAATTGAACTGCAAACTAGTTTTCTTGTTGGGTTTTGCTGTAGAAGCAAAAACTTGCTGTGACAAGATGGTAGGTGTTTCACAGATGTCAGCAATAGCAGATAATGGTAGAATCAAAGTATCTTGATCTTCATTTTTAATGATTACAGGGACTTTGCATGGCAAGTGGCGTGGAAGAATGATCAAGCAACGCTACACACACAGTCCTCCAGGAAGAGGCAAAGCCGGGTGTTCAATGACTGCTCATCTAACTTTAGACTGGGTGCCAATCTTGACAGAACCTTCCAGGGTCATTGTTTTCCCTGCCAGACTGATAAATGGGGTTTGGCTCATTAGTTGCACAACTTCAGCACTTCCTATCTGGCTTTTCCTGTGGCGTAGTTCCATAAGTTTTGTAACTGCTCTATAGCCATAAGCTTGGGGCTGAAAGGTCATGAGCTCACTGCCAATGTATTGAACATAGAAGTTTTCCAGTGTGTTCATTCCAATAAGTACAGGTGATGTACTCTCTGAACGGACATCTGGAACAACTAAAGCAAGTGTTGAAACCTCAAAATCAGCTCCTAAAAAGTCTTTAGGGAAGGTCATCATGAGTTCAGCATAGCCCAGATATGGCACAGATTGGCCTGGGCTCCTTTCACTTCAAGCAGGTCGTTCAGAGGCTTCACAAGTTGGTCAGTTCAGTTCAGTTCAATCCAGTTTATGTATATAGCACCAGTTCACAACAAAATTGTCTCAGGGCACTTTACAAAAACATTTACTTACATAAAAAGCCAATTAGTAAAGTTCTCTATCTAAGGAAGCCAGCAGACTCGTTGAATCTACACTTTATCACAGTCTCCCATCAGAAAGGTCATGGTCCGAAAGGATCATTATAAAAAGAAACAGAAATGGTGATCACTTGTGAACCTGAGTCCAGTAGACAGTTACAGTTGGGTCTAGAAATGTTCACAATGGCAGAACATTTTGAGCCAATGAGCCCCTTTGGCAGTGGGTTTGGAATTTTCTTTTCTTTGAACTGTTCTGCACACTGTGTGACTTCCTTTTTTTTTCCTTTCCCTGAGACGAGTTTGATCCCTGGCCCCAGTTTGTCCCTCAACATGCACCAGACCTAGTTTAACTTATTTTGATGAAAAGTGGTCTGTTGCATCTAGGCATGCTGTTTTTTCTTCTTGGCAAAACATATTGGATTGGGCTCATTCTTGAACTGTGATCTTATGTGACCATCTTCACCCCACCTGAAGCAGTATCCTGGTTTGGGTTGAGATGTGGTTCTGCGGGATGATGGTGCCAAAAATTTCTTAGGCTTACCAGGGTGCTGTCTGAAAGTCTGAGTCTTATGATAAGAGGTGTTAGGCTGGTAGGCAGTTAGCAAGGCTAGCTGTCGCTGGACATCAGTTAGCTGTTGGGCCAGTCTCTCCATGATGCTAGGCAGGGCAACCTCTTCTCACCATCACTATGGGTGAACTGAGAATGGGTAGCATTTTGTTGTAGACCCAGGTGTTGTTTCATGTGCAGGGCTTGAGTGAAAACAAACTCTTTGGGGAGAAGCAGTAACAAGAGTGACTACAGATGCATGAGAACTCTCAGAATCTAATGCTCTCTGGTTCAGTAGCAACAACCTGTGGAGACATTATTTATGTTTAGTTTTATTTGCAAAAACATGAAAATGTCAGCCGTATCTAAATAATTTGGACAGAAATAAATAAAATGCACATTTACAACAACCAAAAAGAAAATCATCAAGCTAAGAAAGCCAAGCAGAATAATAGTGGGTGTGAATTTGTTTAGATGCACATGTAGGAGCAGGGTGCTCACCTCATGTATTTTCATAGTCCCTGGGACTGGTTTCAGGAATGGAGGAACCAGTTTCCCACATGTAGCAATATTCTCCTCTGTCACCTTAAAAAGCCTATCAGATGAATACTTTGACCGATTCTTCAGTTAAGCAGAAGCATTTGGGATGTCTGTGCCATAGGCCACCACACGATCTGCAAAGTTTTTAAGAGCACCTCCTTCTCCGTCAGGAGGTCCCTTCCTATGAGAGGCCTCAGTGTGAAGTTCCATGTCACAGTCTTAAACCCTTTCATAAAAAGCACTGTGGATGCTAGGTAGAATGTGACTTTATATTATACCTAATTATAATTATACCTATACAGTATTGAGATGTTCGTCCATTGGAAAAGAAGAGGATATTTTTTGCCAGGGGTAGTGTGATGTTATGTACTCCAAAACTGGCTGCAAATGTGTCCATGTAGTGACAGCATCATGCTTTAGACTGCCAGACACAGTAGCAAAGGATTACCTGTAAGTTTGTCCACCAGTGTAGTACATCACCCCTGTATGGAGTGTGACTTGCTGATGGGATCCACCAAAGTGAGTGTCTTTAAATTTCTTACTCCATTTGCAAGTATAATTTTCACTGTAATCAACATGGACTACATCATGCTGGGTCAAAGTTTCTTTCAGTTGCTTAATACGAATGAACTGGTGCCAAATGTTATACAAATGAGTAGAGACACAGGGCAGGTCAGTCTTTGGTAGCTCTTTAGGTTTTTCAGTAACAGCAACTTTCTTCTCCAGGATTGTGGTTTTGATGTCAAACTCATTGGTAGTGCCATCCTGCGGGTTTTTATTTTTATTTATTTTTATTTTTTTAGTTATTGGTGTTGTCCTTGTCATCCATTCACTCCAAGCAGAGATGGGGACTAGAGTCTGCAACTTGGACTTGAGTGGCACTTAAGTCGTATACGCAGTGACTTGAGACTTGACTTTGGACTCGTCCTCATAAGAATTGAGACTCAACTTGGACTTGAGGTTTGTGACTTGTGAACAATGTTTATTTTATTTCAGTGCATTTAACTGCCGTACAGTTTTTAGTGTTGCGATGATGGTGAGTGGTCTGAAAACTGCTCTATGTCTGTCATTTCATTTGGCCTCAAACAAGGTCCAAACAAAAGAATAGCAACTTGTAAGGTATGTGGCATCAAGATAAAAGTCGCTGGATAAACAACATCTAATTTTATCAGGCACCTGAAAATACAGAGACTTGATTGTATTTCCTGAATAGTTAAGAAGATGAATTGATCTTTGTATGCTTGCAAGTTGCCAAATCTGTTTACAGAGTACTGGATACATCATTACTATAGTGTTAATTGAGTACGCTGTGCTTCTATCCTTTGTTGATTACTGTGAGCTACATACAGGTTACAAGATTGCTATTTACTATGAAAATATAAATGTTAATATAACATTACTTAATGAGCTATTGTTATACCAGTTTCAAGGGGCTAGAGGTCATCTGTCACTCTATATGTCAAAGCAGGCATCATAACTTTTATCAAGATCTACATTAAATTTCCTTGTCTTTATTTTCCTACAGATACAATTAATTCATCAAAGTAAAGAAAGTCCAGTGCAGAGGTACAGAGCAGCATTTATTCTTTCTGCATTCAGACAAGACATTTGCGGGAATACAACCAGGGCCATCCCAGACAGATGGCCATCACTGAATCCATCATTCAGGACCTCATAATTTTATCCTACCTGAGTTTGTCTTTGATTGATAATCCTAATTGTAAGAATTTCTTGACGGTGGTAGAGGATAGATACTCCCCAGTAAGTCGAAGTACTTTAAACAGATGTCTGAGTGAGCTAGATGCAGAAAACTAATCCAAAATGAAATCCAAACTAGAGAAGGCAGACATTGTGTATGTGAATAAGGATATTTGGACTGACAACAGCATGTGTGGCTTTTTAGGAGTGACAGCCAACTTCATGGAAATGGAGAAAGACAGCCCAAGGCTGCAGACAGTTCTTTTAAGTTGTGAACAATTCACTAGACAGAGGATAAATGAAATTTTTGAGGAAATCTGTGACAATTAAAAAAAAAATCTGTTTATTGAAGAACACAAGTATACAACACAAGTATACAGCACTCATTTACATACATAATGTACCATAATTGGTTTTCTTTACATATTTGTCTGTACCTTAAACATGTACAGTACTGTATTTACAAGCAGTTAGCTAACACAGTACCCTCAAAAACACATAGAATACAGCACTGTACATTTCATAATGAAATAAAACAGTAAAAAAACTGTACCTGTACCCGTCCACTATTTTTCTTTAAAATCCAACCCACCTCAGTCAGGAGTGTTTACAGGTAAGTCCAACCAACAAAGTTTATTAGAACAAGAGCTGCTGCTAATTTTACAGGCTGCACCCCTCAGAGCACAAACAAAATGGACTCCAAGCACATGTTGTTGTGTTCACAGAACAAGATGGATGCCAGAGAGTGGGAGGAGTCCACAGAGTCTTAAAGGGAAAGGTATCAACACCCCACACACAAAAGAAATGACACTGTGCAGCTATTGAAAGTCAGTGGGAGGTGTGATGACGTCACTGAGAGGCGTTCGTAAGTCCGAGTTGCCGTAAGTGGGGGGTGACGTAACTCGAGGACTACCTGTACTTTGGTGACTTCCGCCCTGGTTATGAACAAACAGCTCCCTGACTCAGCAGGCTTATAAAAGCTAAATTATTATTATTTTGTTATCATTATTATTATTATTTTGGGGTGTGGGGGTGGTCTGCACTGTCCAATCATCTTTGTGTGTGTTTTTATTTTATTATTTTTATTATTATTTTTTTTTTTACCAAGTACAGCACTGACATACCATAAGTCCTGCATCAGCAGGAGTTTCTATTGTGTAGCAGCAAGAAAAGTTACAGTGTGTGTTTCTTTCCTGACTTTATGTGTGTTGACAATCAGGATGGAGTGGGATTTGCAGCACCTTAACATTTTCTTTATAGTTCCTCAGATCGATTTAACTCAGAGGACAGAAAACATCCTGTTTGGAATATGATGTGTCTGAAAAATTTCACTTTACAAAACAATTGTAATTTTCTTAATGGCTAAAACTATAACAAAAAAGTCCTCTTTCAGTAGAAGCTATTATGTACAGAATGCAACACTCATTACAGCTTTTGTAAGCATAAGCTGTTTGAAGGGGGTGTGACAGAGGTTAGAGAGGCCAAGCCTGTGATTATAAGGTCACTAGTTTGATTCCCTGTACCAACAACCTCAAAATGTGTGTGGGAAAGGTGTAGCACACACACCTGCCTCCATCCTCGTTTGCCCCACTCTGGGCCCTTGACTGGGCCCACTCAAGCTCTGCTGTTCTGGGCGCCCTCGCTCTCTGCTCCACACAGAGGATTGTGGTAGCTCGGTGGTGTGTGTCTGCATCAGGAAAGGCATCTGACATAAAAAAAAATAAATAATTGCCAAGTCTTTGCAAATTAGTTCGCTGTAGAAGGAGCAGCCAAAAAGAAAAGAAAATGTCCTAAATTGTTTGTATGTACAGATTCTTGGTATGAGATACATAGAAAAAGGAAATCTAAATTTGAACATTTTTTGTTATTTCTAAACCTAAAGTTCAAAATGATATAGCATTACTCCACTTGACTATACATTTTTAAGCATCTTCCATTCCACCTTTTGTGAGTCGGATTGGCCTTTTTTTTACAACTAGCTCAGTTGACTAATAAAAAAAAAAAAACTAAAACATTTTTGATCGTCTGAGGAGACATTTACAGAACTAACAAAGCAGCATGTTTTCTAGATACAGACCCAAATATTTAAATCTGAAATGTGTATCTGGCTGAGGGGTGTCCAGTTTTAATGGTGTAGTGTAAAAGTGTGTAGTACTACACAACCATTGTACTGTATACTTAAGACTGACCTGTCATCTTCTTTATTTTGATTGAACAAGCATTAGTGAGTATCTAGATGGTTGGGTGCCTGTTCAAAACATTGAACAAAATAAAGACACTGAATATAAGATTTTTCCTTGTTGCCAAGAAGTGTCATAGCCATAATTTTTGTTTCATGAAGCTGGCAAATACATTTGCTTTAATCATCTGACCTAAAAGCAATATTGATCCTACTCTACAATGATGAGAAAACATATTGGTCTCTAACCCTAGATTAAAAATAAATTAAGATGCTTATTTGTCAGTCTTGTGCTTAAAGTGATTTAGGTTTACTATATATTATCACCAGGTTTGTTTCATTATTATTATTATTATTTTTATATAACTCCATCTGATAAGGGCCACGTTGCTGGGGTTTATCTCAGCTCTCATGAGATACACAGAGGACAGGTAGGTAGCACAACACAGATTCTTACTGAAGGAAGCAAAAATCAGAGTGAGCAAAAAATGCTAAAAAACCTGCAAAGCTGAGAATTTTTTTTTCTACTTTTTTGCTGGGAGATACATAGTGAGCATACTTGATTGTGCCGCCCATTATACCATTTTAACCCATAAAAAAGCCCAGCATGGAATTTTTGCATGGAGTACAAAACATGACCTACCAGGAATGTATATTTAAGCAAGTCCAGCATGCTATTTAATTTGTTGCAACTACAGTATAGTCCATGCAAAACAAGTAAAGAGTTGGATGTTGGGTGCACAGTAGCTTCATTGTCAGTGCGACAGACTTGTAGTCTTTATTGTGGATTTGAGCCCAGGTTGTATAATTAAGGGCATCTGGCGTAACACAACTGAAAAATGTGAGTTGGCTCTCTGTGGCCAACCCTGATAAAGGGAGCAGCCGAAAGAAACCTATTTGTTAGATGTGAAGCCAATGTCTGAGCATCTTGACCTATAATCACACCAACAGGCAAAAAAGAAATATATATTTTGTCAAGTCAACTTTTAAGAACCACTCTCTAGCTTAGTTCAGAAGTGGTGAAGTGGTGACTTGACTTTAGAAAAGCCAACATGGTGATGGGTGTGTGTGTGTGTTTTTTTTTTTTAAAATACTATATATACTGTATGTATGTAAGT
>JARVGS010000979.1:13660715-13677574 GCA_031762315.1 Hypsolebias antenori | reverse complement strand
AGACAAAGGGGGGACCAGAGCCCAAGACCCCAAGAGGGACCCCGAGCGCAGAGCCCCCAGGGCCACCCGCACAGAACAAACCACTTACCCACCCCCCAGATTGGACCATAGGGGAGATCCGGAAGAGCCCCACCAGCGACCACACGCAGTAACTCCCTGGGGTCAATAGCGACAAATTCATAGGCCCCCACCAGACCCCGCTGCACCGAGACAAATCCAGGCCCAGGCACCGAGGCCCGGGCCCCGAGAACGCACAGCAGTATTTTTAACTGAAATCAAATTGTGTTTACTGACATAAGGTCCGTTGGATCTAACTGCTTTCTTTTATTATGTCTTTTATCATTTTTATTTAGTTTCATTAATGTTTTGTTTTGTTTGTAGCACCGCAAAGTGGGGCATCTTAATTTTGTTATACCTAGTGTAGTGACAATAAAATATTCTGATTCTGATTTCATCGCTTGTCACTTTGTAGATTGAAGTTACCTTTCCTGATGGGAGCCCAGCGGACAGTGTAAGGGTGCGTGTAAAGGCAGAGCTGTCTCCAAAGGACAATGTCTACATCAGTGAACTGATCTCAACGGACGGCCAAGCCACTTTTGAAATCCCCTCCATACCAACAGCAGCTCAGTATGTCTGGCTTGAGGTCAGTGATACGTACCATCAATTGTGTGTTTTGTGGTCCAAACAAGACACAACAAAATTTTAGACTGTGTGTTTTTTAACAGACCAAGGTGACATCCATTGATGGCAAGGCAGTGGGAGACCAATACTTACCTAGCTACCTGTCCATTAGTAGTTGGTACTCTCCAAGTAGGTGTCACATCCAGATCCAGAATCCCAGCGCTCCTCTTAAAGTATGGTTTGCCTTTTTTTGTTGTTTGAATTTGGAAATGTCAGCTAAATTTTAAGATTTCAACATTATGTGTTTGGTTTTTGAATCATTTAATAAAGACATTACAAATGTATTGTATCTTTTGTAAGGCCTCAAGTTTACATTTGTATATTTTTGGGTGTTTAGGTTGCTCAGGAGGCTGAAATAGCTCTCAAATCTACATGTCCCTGTAACTTCACTCTGCATTATGAGGTGATATCCAGGGGAAACATTGTCCTATCAGGCAAACAGCCGGCCAACCTGACGGCCTCACATCGAGAAAAAAGGGCTGCAGTGACCTTTGATAAGAACGTTCACACCACCCACCTCCCTCCTTCTGCTTCTGGTAATGTGTGGAGATGCTTCTTTATGTTGTACCTGCAGACTTGTCTTTTTAGAATATAATTTAAAAAAAATTTTAACAAAAAACATTAGATGACAATTATTTGATTTATGAAAATCAATAGACAAACATAACGAAAGCATCAAAGGCCCTTGTTTAATGCAACACTGTCTTTATGTACAAACATATTAGGTAGGAATTAAGAAGTTTAGTGAATATGCACATTATAAGTAAATATTTACTTACATTCTTTTGTGAAGACAGGGATTGGGACGGCAATGACTTCAAAAAAATTTCCCAAAGGGAAATTTTCTAAATAAATGCACTGTTTTATCCTATATACTGTATTGTGTTGTATCGTATCATAATGCATCACACTTCATTGTATCATATCAAACAGGTCTCCCTTGTAAATGAGTCCTCGTGACTCAGTGACACTAACCTGTATAAATAAAGGTTGAATGAATATCGTGGTATAACATTGGATTGCATGTCGTATTGTATCGCATCATTTCACATTGCATTGCGACCTATGGCATAGAGTAACAAAAAGTTTTTATGGATTACCAGATAGTTTTCTGAACTGCGCTCATCTTTTTTTTTATTATTTTTTTTATTATTATTTTCATTCTGTTTAATGTTGCAGGTTCTTCCTCCCAGGCTGAGCAGGACACCTGTGTGTCTTATCTACGTTTCCCCGTTAGTCACAGCATGGCGCCCCTCAGCCGTCTGTTGATCTACTACGTGAGAGAAAATGGTGAAGGTGTAACAGACAGTCAGCAAATCTCTGTCCAGCCTGAATTTGAGAACCAGGTTTGAAAACTAAATTTGTTCTCACTATATAATGAAGTAGCAGGTCCAGAGAGAAAGAGAACTTGGACACGTTTAGATACAAGGGTGGTTTATGTGTTGTAAGTCTCTGCTAAAACATTGATGTTTGAGGATATCAAATTATGTGTTCCTGTTAAAATGAGTATTTATTGGAAAAAGATGAATTTGTGGTATACATTTTGGAGCTGAGCCTACATTTCTATGTACCAGCCGTTACACCACAGGGTAATGTCAGTAAACAAACAGCTGCGTTGGCCTTAGAGCGCTCCCTGAATTAGGTGGAGTTAACTCCCAAAGTATTTACAGCTCTGTGGTATGCCCTTACAACAGTGTGTTTGTGTGTGCATGTGTGTATGTGTGTGTGTGGCCACAGGCAGATATGTAGGGTCATGACAGGGAAGGATGACAGGTTACAGATTGGTGAAAGGATGGCAACAATCTAAGTAACGTGACTAATTTGTGACGGTGTGCTGGAGAAAAATAGTGTTGATGTGTGAAAAGTTATGACTGACTCGCACTAACAATTCCTTTGTAAACTTTCCGGTTTTCCACTCTGGCAGTCGTAGTGTTTACCACTGTATCTGAATGCTTAAAAAGCTGTACACTGATGTTTCTTCAGATTATAAACAAACTTTAGCGCTCATTACCTATCCAACACTGCCAACTAGTGATCAAACGGTTTAATCAAGCAACTGAAAGTTTCATGTAAAAATGTATAGGGGTACCCAAAATTCCAGTTGTAGAATCCCTTAACAATGTTGTCTTTTTTTTTTTTTATTCACTATTTTGTTCTGCATTAAAAGTTTAAAGTCTGATTTTAAAGTTAGAAGTTTGTGTTTATATGCATGACAGTGGTCTTCTCGTTGTTGTTTGGGTTGTAGGTATTTGTTTCTTTGTCGTCTAATGACTCAATTCCTGGAGACCCAGTGACCCTGCATGTCCAGGCAGAGAGGGGCTCATGTGTTTGTGTGGCCGCTGTGGATAAAAGTCTTTACTTGTTAAAGCCGGACTTTCAGCTAAGTCCTGACAAGGTTTGTCACATCAGATTTTTTCCACATCAGTAGTGTGTAGTTAATGAAAGTATTCTATGGCTTTAAGCACAACTTAAAATACTTAGCTTGTTCCTTTATTGCTAGAAATTCATAGCTTTAATAGGATTTTATTTGTTACTACTTTTTTTTTTTTTGCACAAATGGGTCTTTTTGTGCAGGTGTTTAAGGAGTTGGCTGACTTCGACGTTTCAGATGTTTTTGGCATGCCTAAAGATGACGGACACATATGGTGGCCTGGACTGTCGTCAAAGAGACGCAGGCGGTCTTCTGTGTTTCCATGGCACTGGGACATAACTAAGGATGCACGCTTTGCTTTCACAGTGAGTATGTACAGTTAAACTGCCCAACATGATGCTAGAAAATAAAAATGACAACCTTACTCTGTCTGTGTATGCATCCCTCTGCATATTTTGTACAGGAAACGGGGCTGGTGGTGATGACAGACATGGTGAGTTTGAACCATCGGCAGAGCGGAGGGATGTACACAGACGAGGCTGTTCCTGCCTTTCAGCCTCACACGTCCACTTTGGTGGCTGCCATGCACTCCCGTACCACCTACAGGTAGAAGAATAGGGATAGGGATGCTTGGTAGTCTTTGGGCATTAGTGATGGGTGGGGTGACTTGAACCACTACCTTAGGGGATATTGGTAGGATTGCTTTGTCAAGACATTTTAAAGGTTTGTGCAAAATAAAAAGTGAAACAGCAGCATTATACCTGTTATTCATAACTTATTTCCTTGTGTTTTGACTGTAGATCTGAGAAACGAAAGCGCACATTTTTCCCAGAGGCTTGGGTGTGGCATTGCCTCAATGTCAGGTACGTCGATGATTTGTGTTTGTTTCATGTGAGTGTTTCTGTTAGCTTGATCTAGAAATGATTTCATGTGAATTAATGACTTCTGAAGAATGTGGAGAAAAAGAAACCCAGTAGGAATAAATAAATATGATGAGAAAAGTTGAGACTCAACAGGAGAAACACAGAAAGCAGCGCTGCTGGTCCATGTTACGTGGTGCTCCAGCGTCCAGCTATTCTCCTTCTAGGTCATCATTTCATGCTCGTATTTTCTGAAGAGCTCCTCTCACGACCAGACAAAATAAAAATAAAAACTGCCTGCAGATATTTAGATGATGTATTCATCTAGTTAGAGTTTTAGGATAAACATTTTGAAGTACAGATTTTTAACCACTTTGATCAAACACAATTTTTGAAGTTTACTATGTTTCAAAGGGTTGCCAAGTCCAACATAAAATATATGCCGCCAAGAATGACCTCAATCTGTTTCATTAGAGGAAAAGACTTTGTCAGCACCTGAGTGTTCCTCACACACGTCCATTTTATAGTCTTTGCTGTAGCTACATTGGTGCAGATGTTAGTGTTGACACAACATAAAAATTAAACTGACGAAGCCATTCTTTGTAGGAAACATGCTTTTATTGCTTACGTTAATTTTTTATTTTTGACATTATCCATCATTTTCGGCCACCTAATTTTACCTCAATACTGTATATCACTGACAGCTCTGATACCGGAGAGGCCGACCTGCACCTGCATGTGCCAGATTCAATCACCTCTTGGGTTGTTGAGGCTGTCAGCCTGTCTGAGGAGAAGGGACTGGGTTTAGCAGAGAGGACAGAACTACGGACCTTCAAGCTGTTTTTTGTTGACTTTACGCTGCCCTACAGCTTAATCAGAGGGGAGCAGACCAGAGTTCCTCTCACCATCCACAACTACCTGCCTACTTGTTCAGAGGTAAAAAAAAAAATATGACAAACTATTTCCCTCATAGAAGGATGTTCCATTAAAAGCAGAAAGACTAAATTACAATATTAAGAAAATAAACTTTATGTTGTGGAGGAAAAAAAAAGGGAGTTTAAAGAAAGTATTTGATGTGGGTACTACAGATTAAGGGAGAATGTATGAAAATGCATTGCCAAATACAACAAAGTTCAGTCAGGTCATCTGGATGGCTTCTTTTATTTTTTGTTGAGATGTTTCAGCCTTCATCCAAAGAACTTCAGCAGTCTGAGGGCAACAAATAAACTCAGTCCCACAAGCAGCACACTCGCATAGTGGACCAACCAGTTTGCTGGTGATAAGATGGTTTCTGGGGCCAGCCCTCTCCCCCTTCAACTCATCTGAGCCAGCCATAGCCGAAGTGGTTCTAAAGATCACAGTTCATGCTCAGTAAACCAGGTCGAAAATCTAACAAAGTTCAGTCAGGTCCTCTGGACAATTTCTTTTTTTTTGTTGTTGTTGTTGAGATGTTTCGTCCTTCATCCAAAGGACTTCATCAGTCCAAGGAGCCACAAACAAACTTAGTCCCATGAGCAGCACGCTCACATAGTGAACCAACCAGTCCAAAAAAAAAAGAAAAAAGAAACCATCCAGAGGACCTGACTGAACTTTGTTGGATTTTTTTACCTGGATTACTGAGCATGAACTTTGATGTTTTGAACCACTTTGGCTATGGCTGCCTCAGAGGAGTCAACAGGGGAGAGGGTGGTCTCCAGAAACCATCTTATTACCATCAAACTGGTCGTTCCACTATGTGAGAGTGCTGCTTGTGGGACTGAGTTTGTTGTGGCTCCTCAGACTGATGAAGTCATTTGGATGAAGGATGAAACATCTCAAGAAAACAGAAACTGTCCAGATGATCTGACTGAACTTTGTTGGATTTTTTTACCTGGATTATTGCGCATGAACTTGATGCCTTGCCAAATATGCGTTATAAATCACTGTAACGATCTTTGCATGTGTGTGAGTGTTTAATTCTGCATTAAGCAGAGCTTCCTTGGTGTCAGAAAATTGTTAAATAATTCAAGGATCCTTATGGAAAGTAGATAAACTCAGGTAGGCCCGCAGGGTACAGAGATACTATAAATTCCAAAGTAAGGTGGGTAATGTAAAGAATTGATATTAGCTCAGAAGTATTTTCCAGCACTTAACTTTGAAGAGCCCTCCAAACCCTATCCTGGCCCTAACAGGGTCCATCCTGCGCTCCATGCAGATGACATCATGATGTTTGCAGATGAGCCTGTTGCAATGATCTGTGTGCACTGCCCTGATGTCATGATTGGTGAATATGCAAACCAGAATAGCCCTTCCTTTGATGTCCACTCCAGCAACATGTGATTTCTATATTTCCTGCTCAGTTATTTATGACTTTATGAAGCGTGCCGATAAAGAACAGTTAAAAGATTCCTTTGCATTACGAAGCCTTGTGGAAATTGGACAATGAGTGCAACTCAATACTTCAGGGAGCCTGAGAAGCATTAGTCAGGCAGCATGGAAAATTTGCCATGTGATTGAAAAATTCTCCCTTTGCTTTCAGCGCTTGGAGAGAGAGCACGCAATATGAAGGAAGCCGAACAAATGTGATGTCATTGTAGGCTGTCTGGGGAGATCAGTCGGCTCTGATTTGTGTTTTCCTCTCTTCTCGCTTCATAGGTTCATGTGAAAGTGTCTGTTCCAAAAGGCGTCAAATTTATTGGCCATCCTGGGAAGCACCATCTTACCAGAAAGAAGTGTGTTGCACCTGGAGAGGCTACTCCTACATCTATTGTGTTGTCTTTCACTGAACTGGGATTGGTTAACATTACAGGTGCCCCAATAGAGCAATCACATAATGTTTATCAGTTTGTCCAAAAAAAAACAAACAAAAAAAAACAACAACATTGTTTTATCTACATTTATCATTTTTGTTAGTGTGGAGAAAATGACATGAAAGGCACATGTTAACAAATTTGCTGTTAGAAAAGAATATGGAGTTTGAATTCTCATACCCAAGATACATTTGTCTGTGCTGAAATCATAAAAGAAAGGACGTGTTTGGATTTTGAGGCTTTTACCAGGATCTCTGCTGGTCAACAAGCTGAGTTTTGTATAATCTAGTCCCCCACCCAGGTTACAGTCATGTGAAAACAAATCCCACCAGCAGTGGGAGAGTAACCAGATCTGTGCTGTGACACTGTGGCATGTTGATGAGTCTGCAGGTCACTTGCGGTCAATGGGCCCCCCATGGTCTCACTCAGTTCCCTGGCCCCTTGTGTTTCCTTCTGACTAAACACACATAAAGAAACTCTGCTGGCACTGTGCCACATATTCAATGTGCTCCACATAAAGAGAACTGGGCG
Organism: Hypsolebias antenori; assembly: GCA_031762315.1. NCBI lineage: Eukaryota > Metazoa > Chordata > Actinopteri > Cyprinodontiformes > Rivulidae > Hypsolebias > Hypsolebias antenori. The sequence goes on along the minus strand of JARVGS010000979.1, from coordinate 13,670,342 downwards.
TCCCTCTACAGTCATGTTTACTCTACCTAATGAATGTCAGTGTCCACAAATAATTAGGGGTATGGCCTCTTCTGGGTATCACAAGATTTATTTTGACCTTACAAATGCTTTCTGATGTATCATGTCTCAGTGCAGAAGTACTTGGGAAAAGTAGTCAGGGAACAACCAGTACTTACCATGAGAGCTGCAGGCTTTCTGACCTTTGTTAGGAGCCGACAGCTGTTTGCAAATCAATGTGACCTGGAATTGTCTTGGTTTCCAAGTCATTTAGACTGTTCATGCTGCTTAAACTGACAATCTGACAAACAAGGATGTCAGAGGATGAGCATAGTAATAGTGGTCGTAGAGTTAGTTTAGTGTCAGTCGAGAGGCTTGGTCCTTCCTAAGCCCACTTCTCCTTCCTCCATTATTACTGTTTTAGGTTTTAAGATGCTATATGTGGGTTTAATAAATAAATACAATTGTAATTTTTGTTAATTCAAGCATCCAATATCTTGCAGTGTAGCAAGGATGAAATAGCAGTAGCTGAATTGAAAAATGAGAGCTGATTGTATTTTGTTGTACTTTGACAGCCCGTGCCATTGCTTACAATGCACCAAGCTGTTGTTCGGATGGGCTCCTGACTGGCAAAACAGGCAATTATGTAGATGAACGGAGGATACCAACATTCCTGGATTATGTCCGCAGGACTGTCTTGGTGGAGGTAAAATAACACTCAACATCACCACTTATGAGAAATATTTTTATATATTTGTTTATTTGTCAAAGGGCAGCTCAACATTTTGTGTCAGTGTATTATTAACGTGCAAAGTATCAATATCGCAAAGGACTACAGTTTATTCTAAGTACTACGAATTTTGTTTTGCATGCCAATTATATTAATGGCCACTCTAATGCATCTACATGTAACATTTCATAATGTACAAGTTTTATTGTGCTCTTTTTGTTTGATTTTTTTCTCTTTCTCCCATGCTTCACTTGCAGCCAGAGGGGCTTCCAAGAGAATACACATACAGTGTTTTTTTCTGTCCTAATGGTCAGTGCAAATATGCTTCTAATACCATATCCCTACAGTTTGTCAGAATGCAAAGGGTGTTACAGTTTCATAATGAGTGTATTTTGTATTTCCATCTTTAGAGAGGATCCATATTTCCACTCCTAATAAGTATGAGTATCAGTATGTCAAAAAGCCAGCCAAGATGGACCAGTTTGAAGTGGCAGTGAAAACGCACAACGATGCTCATTTCGCCCTCTCAGCTAGTCCCCATGACAGCGCAGGGATGCTTGAGATTGTATTAGGTGGGAGGCAGAACACTCGTTCCTGGATTTCTTCAGGGAAAATGGGCGAGCCCATGGTCAGTGTCCCCACACCTGGTATCCTGTCCTGGGATGAGTTTCGCAGTTTTTGGATCAGCTGGAAGGGAGGCATCATACAGGTGAGACAAAAAGGACATTGCGTTATGAAAGTGTTCTGCCTTATTCAGCTGCTGAGTTGATTCTCTGATGCACGGAGACACATAAAGACAAACAACCATTCACTTTCTCACTCACACCTAGGGAAGATTTAGAGTTACCAATCAGTCTAACGTGCATGCTTTTGGTCTGTGGGAAGAAACCAAAGCACATTTGGAGAAAACCCACACATACACGGAGAGAACATGCAAACTCCACCCAGAAAGGCCCCCCAGCTCGCATTCGATCCGGCAACCTTCTCGCTGAGAAGCAGCAGCTCTACCAACTGAGTTACCATGCCGCCCTCGTTATTTTTCTCTTAACTGAATTTGTCAGGTTAAACTTTTGTACCATGTCAGAAGTGTTCTATGCTAGGGTCTGTTAAATTTGGTTTTGTATGTGGGAGGTATGAATCATGTTGGCATCACCATATAGAATATGGATGGATTAAAAGGTAACTGTACCTGCTGCTTTGTTGAGTAGATTACGGATGACATGAGAGAAGTACTGACAGTTTTACTATAAAGTATAATAGCTTATCTGCCTTTTTTTTCTGCAGGTGGGTTATGGTGTACACCCATCCAATGACTCCATCATTCTGCAGTGGGCAGGCTTATTCTCAGGACAGGTTTGACTCTTTTATGGTATGCTAAACAAAAATGCAGTACTATACAGTACAGGTAGTCCCCGACTTACGAACGAGATCCGTTCCTATGCCCGTTCGTAACTCGAAAATCGACGTAAGTCGGAAAATACGTCCAAACGGCACCTCAGACATGCACCTCATACATCCAAGCACCTCATACATACAGTACTGTATTTTTTATTAAGCACTTAGCCTATCCTCAAAAACCACATACATTTAGGAGCCATAACAAAGGAAAAAAGAGTTAATTTCTTAGTGGGAGCTGGTTTCTTCCTCTTTCTGTTAGCATGTTAGCTCTTGCTCCTCCGAGCTCTTCAGCTTCCTGCTGCTTCACGCGGTCCACAGCGTTATAGCATGTTAGCTTGTTGCTCAGCTGTAGCCTGTCTGCCTTGTAAACCTCAGCTCAAAACAATAAGGTCTCCTGTATTTCCACGTGCGGTCCAGCGGTCCCGAGTTAGCATATTTAGCATATTAGCCCCTCCTGCTCCGTCTGCCGTCTGTAAGTTTCCACTGAGCACGCGTCAAGCTCCCCCCCTCCCTCCAGCTCCCTCCCTCCCTTTCATTACCATATATTCTGGTGTAAAGTCACGTAAACGCCGTAACTTCAAAGCAATGCTTTTCAACGGGAGCTCATTCGTAAAGTCGAATCGCCGTAAGTCGAGACCGCCGTAAGTCGGGGACTACCTGCATATGGCAACATGGCTTGCCATACATTCACCAGTCACACGCAGCCATTTGTTCACGTGCTGACCGACCTTGAAAGAGGGGGGAAAAAAAAGTTCAGTTAAGCTTCAGACGGGACTGCCAGGCATTGATTCATCAAAGCCCAAATGGACGTTCAGCCGCTGCACTCAGCGGACGCACGCAGCCAACGACCCAGACAGGTGAGATCCCAAGACATCCTGCAGACATGTCAGAGCAGGGTCTGTGTCTGAATAATGCAGAATGTAGGCAGAAGAAGGGATTTAATGCTCTTTGACGACCATGAAAAGACAAACACCCCCCTCAGCTCAGATCATCTGCCTCCTTTATTCAGCCGCGTGCATCCGCCGACCGTTAATTACTAAATAAGCAGTCAAAGCTTAATTAAAAATGTTGGGAGGGTTTTCGGGTTCAGACCTGTAATTACTGTTAATTTGTCGGGTCGGGTTTGGAAATGATGTCTACGAGCTGGGGCTGGGTCAGGACAGAGTTTTTGGGCCTGAATGCAACTCTAACTCAGATCATAGGATTTGTTATTGTGTTTCGTCTGTCTACACAAAAATCCAAAAGTGTTGGTCCTAGATTTAAAAAATCTTTTTAGTATTACTTTAGGAGACCTAAAAAGCTATTCTTGAGGAAACGCATCTAAAAAAATTTTCAACTTGCTGTGTGAACGGTCCCATAGTAGTGAATCAACTCCCCATCCTGCCCTGGTCATTTCCGCCACACAGTCGAGAAAGAAGCGTTTCAGACCTGAAGTGAGGTGCTTGCCTCAGATGCTCTCAGGCGTGTAAGTGCAGGACATTAACTCTCAGGTGAACTCGCCTCCCCCTTTTCACGAGTCTGTCCCTTTCTTCAAGCTCAGCACCGTCTGCCTTTAAAAAACCCGCTCCATATTAGCTTTCCTCTTACTGCAACAGGACCAGTTTGTTTTTTCCACCTTCCCATGACCTGGACATGATCATACGTCTGCAAACACATCTTAACAGTCGCTTCAATTCATACTGAAGAGAGAATGAACAAGTAGGATACAATGAGAGGACAAAGGAGCATCCAGTGTCTTGAGTTATTTGTTTTGTGTGTCCCTTTGAGACAATAGATCACACAGCAAGAATGGGACTCTGGTGTCATCATGGTTTACAAAGACCTGCCGAAAACCTCCCATTTACAAAGTTTTCATGTCAAAATTATTGTTTATTCAAATTTTTGACACTCCATCTCCATTTTTCTGCATCATTCCTTCAGGTGTTTGGACATCCTAGAGTTATCAGAGCATGAGGACCTGAGGAAATTTCACTACCACACTCTGAAGTTGTACAGCGCGCTCTGTGCTCTGGGAAACAACCGTGTCGCTCACGCCCTCTGCAGCCATTTAGACCAGTCGCAGCTCCTCTACACCATCGACAACCAGTACCTGTCAGGCATGCTCAGAGAGGGCTTCTATAATGTCCTCATCAGGTGAGTTGTCTTCTTTTTCTTTGCTGATCAGGTCGTTTTGGATTGTTTTATTTATATTTACCTACCTAAGCGGTTCATGTTAGATGTAGAAATAACGGGAACGGGAAAGATGATGAATGTTGCCAGTAAATGATGACAAATGGTGCTGTCCATGAAACAAAATGAAAGTCAAAAACGTTACAAGAATTTAATGGGTTGAGCTGACATGTGAGGGAAAGAAAAGCTCGGTCAAGTTTTATTAATCGGATCTATGTCTGTCAGCGTCTGCTTCAGAGCCATTAACTGCCAACGTGATGGAGCGACACACAAACTCAACATTCACCGCTGTCCAATAAATCATAACAATCTGTTTGTGTTGCCAGCTCATAGTCATGGCAACTGAATCACTTTTTTTTTTTTATGTACTATTGTTTCAAGCATTAGGAAAAAAGAAAAAAGACGGGACAAAAAATGAGTAAATTTGAATTGTATGGCAGCAACACATCTCAAAAATGCTGGCAGGCGGAAACAAAAGCTGTAAAAGTGTCGAGGATGAGAAGCACCTGGGGGAGAGATTTGCTGCTCAGTACAGGTCAGTGTGAAAACTGCATTTTGAAAAGGCTGAATCTATGAGAGGTAGAGAAGTTTACCGGTCTGCATAAATTGTCTAGAAACAGTGGAACAATTTCAGGACAATTTTTCTCAGTGGAAGATTGATGGATGGATTTGATAAAATAAAATTTAAATTTAAAATCTGCTCAAAGAACAAGGTAGAAAGTTAATATTGGATGCAGATGATCTTCCATCCCTCAGGGGCCACTGCATTAAAACAGGTCTGATTCTGTTCTGGTCATCCCTGCACGGACTGAGGAACACTGCCACAGATCACTGTCTGTAAACACAGATCACCATTCCATCCATAATGCTGGTTAAAGCTCTATCAAACAAACAAGAAGCCATACGTGAACATCACAAAGGAACACTGTTGTCGTCTTCTCTGGACCGAATCGCGTTTAAATTGGACTGAGACAAATTGGAAAATGTTCTGTGGTTGGACCAGTGGAGATTTAAAACTATTTTTGGAAACCACAGATGCTGCATCCTCCATAACGAGGAGATGGACCATGCAGCCTGATAACAACCACTGTTCAAAAGCTTGCCTCTGATAGTATGGGGGTGCATTAGTGCCTATGGTATGGGCAGCGTACACATCTGGAAAGGCACCATCAATGCAGAAAATTATTTATTTACCTTTATTTAACCAGCAAATCCCACTGAGATCTAACTAACCAGTAAGTCATTGTGCTGTCAGAAAAATAAAAATGTAAACATGTTTTGAAACAATATGCTCCAATTCAGATGGAGACCTTTTCAGGTGCGGCATTGCATATTTCAGCAAGACGATGCTAAACAACATAGTGCATCCACTGCAACAGCAGGTGTAGAAGAGTCCAGGCGCTGGTCTGCCTGCAGTCCAAACCTGTCACCAAATTAAAACACGTGACCCAGCGTGAAACATAAAATCCAGCAAAGATGACCCAAAACTAACTAGAATCCTACATCGGACAAGACTGGGACAACATTCCCCTCCAGAAACACCAACCTTTTTGAAATGGGCGTTGTACGGTACTTTTTACTGTGTGAACTTTTATGAAGCCTTCACTCTATTGTGATCCATTTTTCTTCTGTACGTTTTTCAGCTTCTTTCTCGTTCCACAATTTTTGTGCCATTTCAACAAATCACAAATCAAAACGTTCAGCTCTTTAAGGAGAAAGGTGCAACTTTAGCTTTTTGAAATATTTAGCCTTTTCTGCCATTATTTTTCCTCCAAGAAAATGAATTGAGCTCATTTTCCATCCTTCAAATCTTTAAATGTGTTTACAACCTTTTACTGCTCCTTTCACATTTTGTTCTGCTTCAGCTTCTTCCAGCTTCCTGGTGCAAATTTAAACTTTTTTTCAGCTGTTTTGTGCTCCTTTTAGATTATTTCTGCTAACTACACCATTTTTCTGCTTTTTCTATCTTCGTTTTGCTAATTTCAGCACATTTCTATAAGTTACAACTGTTCAGAATCAGAATAAGCTTTATTATCATTGTACAGAGATACGAGAGTGTGTCCGTACAGTCATCTGAAAGATGGGCGGAGTGCACGTTGCTGTTGCTCTTTAAGAGCGCGGCCTCTCATCCATTACAGAATACTTTTAGGCTTAGATGAGAAATGGGGAAGAAAACATGTTCTAGACAGGACACAGTTTGAGGCATGAAAAAATCTACCGCAGCAAAGCCTCATAAATAGACATAATACATATGAGGCCGGTGAAGGTGTCGAGTTTTAAGAAAAGGTCGTATCATAATCCAGAGCTCCCCTCGCCCATTTTCCACTATTTCAGCTACTATTTGCTTGGTTTTTATGCTAATTTAAGCTTTTAAGCTAATTCCACTTTTTTTTGCGCTCATTTAAACTTTTTTCAGCCTAATTAAAAAAAAAGTTCTCTCTCCACTTCATTTGTGTATTTTCAGCTTCTTTCTGCCTTTTTAGCTACTTTTCAGCTGTTTTTTTTCTTCTAATTTTAGCTTCCCCCCACCCCCAAATAATTTAAATTGTTTATGCTCATTTCTGCTTCTTTCAGCTTAATTGGGCAAACATATTCTTTCTGCGTTATGCTGATTTAAGCCGTACCGTTTCAGCTACTTTTTAGCTAATTTTATCTATTTTCAGATAAATTCTAATTTTCTGTCGTAATTTCTGCTACTGTCAGCCTAATTAACTTCTTCATACTAATTTTAGTACGGTTATAGATATCACTAGTTTCAGCTTTTGCTGCTATTTCAGCTACTATTTAGCTGTTTTATGCTAATTTTAGCCTTTTTAACTAACTCCATATTTTTTAGCTCATTACAGCTTTTTCCGCTTCCCGCTGGTAGTTTAAGCCTCTTTTTGTCTTTTCAGTTTATTTTCAGCTGTTTTTTTTTTTCCTCATTTCAGCTAATTGTATGTTAATTTCAGCTTTTTTTAACTAATCTCCTAAATTTCTGCTAATTTCTGCTAATTTAAACCTAATTCAGCAAAACAAACAAAAAAGTTTGTTCTGCTTTATTCTGCTAATTTGGGCATGTTCTTTCACTTCAGCTACAATTCAGTATGTTTATTTATTTATTTATTTTGCTAATTTCAGCTGTTTTTCACCAAGTGCTTCTGCACAGTGCATTCACAGGAAATGCACGTTCTCTAGTTCTAGTTCCAGTTTGCTTTCTGACATTTTGCGCCTCCCTCATTGTTTGCAGAAAAAGTCGACCTGAATGGAAAATGCTTGTTTCTGTTTGTTGGTTTTATTTCCGAAGTTTAGACCACAATAGTTCAAAGAGTCCACTCAGGCTCGATTGCTGAATCATACATATAGATGAGCATCCCCACTACTTTCCTCAGGCATATTGTTGTAATCTAAAAAGATGAGGATGTAGAAATCTTACTAATGGCACATTTAAATCACTAAAGGATGCTTTAAGTTCAAATGGAGACGCAGAAGACGTTGTTTTGAGATATGTGCAATAATAATTGAAGTAACGCTTGTTTCCAGCATTCATCTCGAGACAGCGAAGGAGGCGCGCCTGATGATGAACAATGAGTTCATTATCCCTGTGACGGATGAGACTCGCTCCATCAAACTCTTCCCAGATGAGTCCAAGCAACACTCGCTGCCCGGCGTGGGCCTCAGCACCTCCCTTACACCTCGGGTCAACTTCTCCCCCGTCGGCATCATCAACACCAAACGCCACCAGTTCCTCTACAGCCCACAGATCCCACTGGGCATCCTGAAGGAGAAAGCCATTAGCATGCTGACCGAAGCCGTGCAGGGAGGGGGCTCGCACATCCGAGACCCCGTGGGCGGGAGCTTGGAGTATCAGTTCGTTCCCATCCTGAAGCTCATCGGAACGCTGCTCATCATGGGGGTCCTGACCAGCGACGAGGTGAGGCTCATCCTCCTCCTGATCGAGCCCAACGTGTTCGGGGAGGTCAAGGAGGGCGAGGAGGCGAAGGGGGATGAGGTGGCTGTGGTAAGGGAGAAGGAGGAGGTGAGCAAGAATGAGGAGAAGGCCGTGGAGGCTGGGGAGGAGGAGACCAAGGAGAGTAAACCACCTGCTAAAAGTCTGCTGGAGAAGTCGCTGCCAGAGTCCGTCAAACGGCAGGTGATTAAAAAATAAACACATTACCACAGTGATGAGTGAAAATAAATCCATAAAACTGAGTCAGCAGTTTCTCTTAGGGTTTTAATAGAGCCAACGCTGACTCAGCACATTTCCAATCTAACTACTTCTGCAGACTTTATCCAATTTTAGCCATTAATATATCAAAACAATCAGCTCATACTGGAGATGGGCACCGACCTTTGGCTTTTGTTACTTGAACTTTTAAAAATTTTCACAAAATACTTTATTTACAAATATTATCTCCTTAGAAATACATTGAGACCTTGTTCATTCCTTTAAAAACATTGTTCTTTTTAAAATTGCTTCAGCGTACTGCCTCTACTTTTGTCATCTTGTCAAGCTTTAAGTTTTTAGCCACCAATCTGCAAGTTTTAGCTTTTAGCTATCCTTTTGCTTAATTTCATGTTTTGTTGCCTTTTAGTACATTTTAGCTGCCATTTTGTTATTTTTGTCTATTAGCAGTTTGCTACTTTTAACTATCATTTTGCTTTTAGTTTTAATAACTCAGTTTCAGCTTATTCAGCTAATTTTAGCTGCCATTCTGCATCCTGCATGCTCGCTTGAATTGGTATAATAATTTCTCATTTGTCAGGTTTTTGCTCCACTTTTGTCATTTTATCATTTTTTGAGAAATGGCTGCATAAAAAACTAATATACATGTCAGACACTTGAATAAATATAATAAATCTCATTTACACAACACAAAGAAAAACTGTCCTTCTCTTCCTGTTCCAGATGTGCGAGCTGCTGCATTACTTCTGCGACTGCGAGCTGAAGCATCGCATCGAATCCATCGTCTCGTTCTCCGACAGATTTGTTTCCAAGCTGCAGTTTAATCAGAAGTTTCGCTACAACGAGCTGATGCTGGCGTTCAACATGTCCGCCGCCGTCACGGCCAAGAAGACCAAAGAGTTCCGCTCGCCGCCTCACGAGCAGGTACAGCCTTTCAGTGGAGCTGCAATATTGTTTCCACCAAAACGTTGTGCTCAAGTCTGTTTCTGTGACATCAACACTAGGCCTGTCGCAATAAACAATAAATCAATTAATCGCATGATGAATGAAAATTATCAACCTCATTTTCATTTATTGGCTTTATTGTTTCATCGTGTCTCTCTTTCTACTGAAGACACTGGATGACAAAAGGCTCAACTCCGGTGCTCTTCACTGACCCCTCCCTTTC
>JARVGS010000979.1:13607366-13623219 GCA_031762315.1 Hypsolebias antenori | reverse complement strand
ATCTGGAAGGTGGCGGTAATGCACCTATCTGTTGTTTGCCAACCGCCATAAAACACCACAAGAAGAAGAAGAAGAAGGATTGACAGATCTGTCACTCTTGTTTGGACTGAGACTGCAGCATGAAGGGTAAGCAGTACTTGTAGCACACCTGAAATCAAAACTATGCAAACAGAAAGTCTACTACAACCTGTGAAGGACAGCCGGTAAGCACCATATTGCTGTTGATTATCAAATTTACCAAAGTAGTGCATGGACTCTTTATAGAGACTCTTGATTGTGGTGTTGAGTAGTTTTAATGTTTCATGTGGTTGAGTATTGTTGTAATTAAATTAGTTGGTATATTAAAAAATAGAAAAAATACACTTGGAGTTCAATATTTATGGTTTAGTAGAGATATGTTTGATAAAAACACAAGGTGATTTGTCTACGAAAAATATTTATCTAAAAATGTATTTAAAATTGAGTTGAAATTATCCCATTATGTTTATTTATGTATGTGATTTAGAAATATTGACTAAAATGCTTTGACTATGAACATATAATGAACAAACTTTTTTGGTAAAATATGCTAATTTGGTTAAAAAATGCAGGACATGAAGTCCTAATATGTTTATTTTGTGTTAATTTAAGCAAGTGATAGCTGTATTTTTATTTTTCTTTTGAAGTATTTCAGCTAACTGCCTACAAGTACCCACAAAACTTCAATAAATGTGGATCATCTAAATTTAAGGCTACTCAATGAGTGAAATCCAGTTGAAAACTTCAATGTGGAGGCTATCCCTTTCAAGTGGGGAATTGCACAAACAAAAAAAACAAAATAGCTTGACGATGTGAGACAAATTTGGATTGCAATTGGACAATTACTCAATTGGTCAATTTCAGCCAAAGGCCTAATGACAGTTAGGTTAGGTTAGGTTATGTTCGGTTTATTTGTCATATGAAAATCAACACAAGGTCATCAGTGCAAACGCTCAGGGCAGAAGAACCATCTCGACTTATCAAAAAATCTAACAAAAAGCCCAACACAAAATACCAAAGCATGCAACATAACTAGAAAAACAAGGCACCAAAAGAGGGAAAAGGAGAAAAAAAAATCTACAGCTGCATGGTCCTATTAGCAGTGTTTATGTTGGCAGTGAGGTTTTCTTGGCAACATGGTCATGTTAGCACTATGGTATTAGTAGCCTGGTTCAGTTAACAGTGAGGTTCTTTTAACAGCATGGTACTGTTAGCAGTGTGGCTCTGTTAGCAGCATTAGCAGGTCTTGTTAGCAGGTCCCGTTAGCATGATGATACTAATGGCTGCAGCAGCTGTCCTCCCAGACTGCCCTCCAGAACCGAGTCCGGCAGACACAGAACATCCAAGGTTTCCCCGCGGAACTGAACTGGGCGAGTGGTGACGCAAAGGATAGAGACGGTGGGCCTGTGATCGGAAGATCGCCGGTTCAAGCCCCGGTACCGACAACATCAAAAAAATGAGAGTGGAAAAAAATGAAACACCCACACCTGCCTCCACCCTCATTCGCCCCACTCTGGGCCCCTGAGCAAGGCACTTAACCCCCACCATCTGCTTCCTAAACAGGTCTCTCTTGAAAATGAGTTATCGTGGCTCAATGAGACTACCTGTATAAATAAAGAGTAAATAAAAATAAATAACTGAATGGGTCCATAGAGCTTGGTCCGTGCAGGCAGTTGGAGGATTGTGGAGATGGTCATCATGACAGACCGGAGCCTGAGGCTGGAAGGGGGCCAGAAACTGAACCACGATGGCACGATGGTAAGGCAGCAACACTCAAAATGCGAAAAGTGCATTGTGGTCATACCTGTAGTGTGGGTAAGCAGTGTAGATGGGGGGAAAAAAAAAAAAAAGTTTAATCAAAAGCAACAGAAATGAAAAAAGATTGCGTCGAAGCGACGCTTCCGTCAGTATTGCCATTCTGTGGTGCAAGTGACGTCAGAGTACATATAGTACAAGGTAATTTAGGCACTGCTATAACCCCCATGTGTTGTGTGTAGGGTGTTTTAATGTCATAAGATGTGGAGTGCCAATTATAGGTGTTTGTTACAGCCATGTGTCATTGCTTGGGTTAAATACAACTGTCCCAAAATAAAATGGACACAGAACTACCTCTGAGTCATATGTTGATGTTAAGGCTCATAACACAGTGTGTGTATGCTGCGTACAGTATGTATGCATGTTGAGGTGGTTGTGGTTTGTGGGCAGGCGGCACATTCGTTTAACAAAATGAATAGCTCTTGGACTAAATTAAATTTCAGCTGGAATTAAATGATTGGAAGTAGTCTCCGTGTGTGCTACCAAGCACTGTGGGAGGGCAATATTGCTAAAAGGCTTTTAGAGGATTAATTTAATGGTTTTTTTTTTTTCTTCTACTACTTCTTCTTGCTCCATCTCTCCCTTACATTTTTTTATTTCTGTGTTCCCCATCCAGGTGCTCATAAACCACAGCACTCCTTTTTGCACTGACATTTAGTAGCTCAAAAATGGCATAGAGCCAGCCAACTGGGTGCTGCATACATGGAGGTGAGCTGGGTGTTATGCCTATGTTTTCTATCTGGGAGAGGCACTTTGAAAGAGAAACACACTTGCTGTTGTTTTGTTTTGGCAGAGCTAAAAGTGGGTGACATGCTGTGGAAGCTGTCAGGGTGGAGAAAAGAATATAACAGGTTTGCAGCAGCAGTTACAGAATGTGTCCATCAAAGCCATTTTCACTGAAAAGTGTGCCAACCACAAAGCACGCTGCACACTGTAAATCAACAGGGAAAGCAGCAAAATCTTACACGAACGCTGCAGTAATTTACCAAAAATCTTAAAAGTCTGCATTAGTTGATAAATTACTTTTGAAAAGTTGTTTATTTATTGAAACCAACACGTTTTTGGTAATAGATTATGACGTTATGGAATGGTTTGGAGACAATGTAAAAAAAAAGCCAAGTCAATGTTTGTATTCAAGAGAATGATCAAAACTGAATTGTTGAAAAAATATATATGAATGGAGTTTAATAATAAATGTATGAGAACTAGAAAATTGAATGAGTTATTCATTTTTTTTTATTATTTATAGATAATTGTTTGAATTGATTACCGGCATTTGAAAAAAGGAGCAGATATAAGATTTTTTTCTTCATCTGCTACTTTTCATTTTATATTTTGTTTCTTTTCGTTTCATTTGTAAATTGTTTTGTATTTTATTTTAAAATGAATAAAATTAATAAATAAAAAAAATAAAAAATAACAAAGATGTAGTTTGTTCAAAACTACATGGGCTAAAACTTTGTTTTTCAAACTTTGCGTCCAGGGTGTACTAACTTTGACTACCAATCAGAAACTGACCATCACCCTTAAAGGGACTAGAAAACGATTTGGGGGCTTGAAAAGGGAATTTCTTCTGTCTCAGTGTTCCTGCTTTATAGTTTTTATTTATTATTATTATTATTATTATATTATATGTTCATAATTTTTGTCTACAGTGTGTGTCTTTTGTTTCAGTTGCCTTCTTGTTTGTTTGTTTGTTTTTTCCCCATCTCACCTGTTCTCTATTCTAATTACAGCGACATGTGATTTATTAAGTTGTTGTCCTCCTCAGGCAATCTGTTGGGAGTCTGCCCCACCAGTTTGCAACATGATACAATCCTTGTACATTATTTCACCTAACTGGAAGCAATATGACATCAGCACAGTTCCCCATCAATCCTGAGAAGACCAGTGCTATTGTTTAGGGAGAAGAAAAAAAATGTCACTGTATGCTAGCTATAAAACAATAACATTTCATCTAATCCTAGAAATTTCATTAAGCATTATTGGTACATCACTTAAGACATAGTTAGAAGTAATTGGCAAGTGGACTGTACTTTATACCGCCTTTCTATCAAATCAAGATACTCAAAATGCTTCACAACACAATCTGTGCCCTCATTTACCTCCACACACGAACAGCACTCTACAACATCTCTACCAAGCTAATGTGAACAAATAATTCCACATCTCTATGAAGCTAATCTGAACAAATAATTCTACAGAGACTAAGTGTTTTTAAATCACATTCATACATGGATGGGACACACCAGAGACAATGTCTCGCTCAGGGACACTTCATCATCTGACTGCTGGTGGAATTGAACCCCATACACTCCCATTGTAGATCAAATGTTCTAACCACTCAGCCACAACAGTGTCAAAAGTATTACACAAAGACTAAATGAGGAATACCGAATTTATACTACAGTATTGTAGCAATAATGAAGGCGGGATGGAGGAAGACGGGTGACACTTTCTCCATCCCCTCCACTACATTTGTTATTTTTCACTTGTTAAAATGGGGCACCAGCTGGTAACTTTACTGACCAACAACAATTAATATATTCACCCTTTAATAATCAGAATTCAGCCAATGAAGTAAAATCCATTATTTACAGGGAGTCCCATACCATAACAAATGAATATTCAGCTGAATGAATGTCTTTGAAGTTGTATTACAAAAATAATCAAACTAAGAATCAACAACAATAATAAACAAACAATTATAGTGACTCAATCAAGGCTTAATTCTCTTAACTAAGGTGAAATTGACACTTTGCACAGGAATTATTTCAGTTTTTATACCCACATAAAGTTAGACGAAGTTTCATTATTTTAATAAATAGTTTACTTTGGATTTTGGTTAAAATAAGTTATTTAATCCAATCATATTAAGTAATTTATCATCACTGCAAGCCAGGAAATGATTTGCCAAGTTGCATCAGCTAAAATGGCATCACCAGACCAAGGCATCATGTCACCAGGTTTCTGCTCCTTAACGGGTCAGTGTTGAGGGCACCAGGTCACTCCTCTTTCTGGAGTTCTGCTGGTGGATCAGACCAGGATACACCACAAGGATGACTTGTTAAGAACTGCCCAAGGTAGCTGAACGTCATTGTGACTGCTTCAGGGGTCTGTGAGGGCAACAGCTGATGAGAAGGTGCACCATCCATCGGCACCTTCAGTTGGCTTGGACTTGGAGCCGAGAACGTGATTCTTGCAGTGCGAATATACTCCATCTTCGGTAGTTATTTAGACTTCAGTTTCTCTAACAAATTGTAATTGAACAACATGTTTATCTACTCAGGAATAAATGAGTGGACCTTGGACTACATCAAGGCCGGGGTCCAAAATGAACCCCTTTCTGGTTCTGAGATGAAGACGAACACTGGGAGTCCAAGACGAACTGCTTTTTCGCACAAAGGATCTTTGTGCAAAACAACAGCTCTCAGAAGATGTTTTAGCTAATTAGGGAACATTATGATTCACCTCTGAAGTAATCAGCTTCCAGCTCAAAGAACACTTAGAACAGGTGTCTCTGAAGGAATAACCATGTTCTGAAAAACAGAAAAGAGAAATATGTTAAATGCATTATAATATTTCACATGGTTTTCTTATAATGATTGAAAAAACAATCCAAATTATTCATGTTTACACTTGTTACTTAAATAAACATCATTAATGATTTGTTTTTTCTTTCTTAAAAGCATAGGAAATATAAGGTAAACTTTAATCTGACTGTAGCTTTGTGTCCAAGGGCGGTAACTGTGTGAAAACATCAGACATTATTTATGTCAAATGCATCTTTAAAGAACACAATTCATGGTGAGTCTGGAAGATGACCCAAGGATCAGGGGTCACAGTTAGAAGAGTTCAGCTTTATGCTACAGCATTTTAGACATAAAACATAAATTAATGTATTGCATTTTGTGTTAATTCACTGATTGTATGATTGAATGATTAAGCAGGGATCTTATTTCATTTTTAGGCAATTACACAAACTGAAGTTGGAGTTTTTTCATGTAGTAAAAATTGCATAGAGGATACCCCATCTTTATAAGGAGGCACTAACATACATGCTGCATAATCAGTTATCAATGTTTGTGTTATTGCTCTTTTGGTTGCTCCTATCTGCAGGGGTCACAACAGAAAGTGAACTCACATATAACATTTGGTCATTGTTCTTCACCGGATGCCCTTTCTGTCACAGCCTGACCTGCAGTTTCAGGATAGCAAGACCACAGCGCAAACCACCAATACTGTTATCAAATCTTCATAATTAATACAACTATTTGGCTGCACACAAATGATTGAATTATTTATTTTAGTCAAATAGAAAGCATTTTGCAATTCAGATGAATGATGCAGAGTTTTATTTTCTGTTATAGAGTTCTTTCATACCAGGCCTCACAACTCTACACAAACAATTCTATCTCTGACCTATCAGTCAATCAATCAAGCAAACAATCCAGTCTCTTACTACACTAATCAATTAATCAAGCATCCAGTCATAAATGGTTATGCAGAGGCTGATGATGCTTACACACAAACATCCTCTCACATTAAATTAGTAGGGGAGAGACTGACAGTGAAAAGATGAATGAATTCTAGTTTTAACAGGGCTTGTTTTGATGACCCATGTTCAGTTACATTATTGCAGTAATGATGCCATGACAGTGATGAATCACTCCTGTTCCTATTTCATTAGCAATGTCGACACTTACCCACTGAAAATGGGCTCACAGTGATTATCCCGACCTTTGACAAAATTTACAAAGATGAGACTTCAGTTGTTTTTACTGTGTAAAGTATGTCAATTTGGCTAATTGTGTCGGTTCAAAAAAGATAGATACCTGCCATGTAAGATGATACAACATAAAGTAGTCAAAACAGTTTAAATAAGTAAAATCATTATGACATATTTCGGAACTTATTATTATTATTGGGTGATTAAAAACTATGAGTGGCATTCAGAAGGCTTCCATGGCTCATTCAAATTCTTTGATTTTCATTTCTGCATAGCTGATTTTTATGAAATAGGGAAGCCACTGTACACCAGGGGTGGAGAAAGTACTCAAACACTGTACTTCAGTAAAAGTACAAATAAACATACAAAATGTACTCTTGTAAAAGTGGAAGTATCACATTAACATTTTTACTTAAGTAAAAGTAAATAAGTACTTGATTTTAAAAATGCTTAAAGTATTAAAAGTAAAAGCACTTGCTGAATGTGTTTCATAATGCAATGGTCTACAATATCTTTAAATGTGTCAACCGTATGTATATTTTTTGTAATACTTTAATGGTGGTGTTCCATTTTAATGAACAATATTGCAGATAATGTATGTTTTTATTGTGTTTACTCTGTGACACTGTTCGCACTTGGACTTGTGATTATGTGCATCAGAATTTCAGGGATGAGCTGCAGAGTTAAATGCCATTAAGCAAAATAAGAAAGAGGAATTATTATTATATTATATTATCATAATCATAATGATTATGATTATATGATTATTATATGTAAATAAAAAAAAACAACATGAATGTAACTTGTAGTTGTAACGCAACACATTATAGAAATGTAGTGTAATAGATAGTACAGATATGTAATCTAAAATGTAGTGGAGTAAAAGTCAAAAGTACACACGTTTAACTCTACTTAAGTAAAGTACAGTTACATGGAAATCTTACTTAAGTACAGTAACAAAGTACTTGTACTTAGTTACATCCCACCACTGCTACACTGGGGGAGTGGTGTGGCACAGAGGTCAGAGAGGGTGGGCCTGTGATCGGAGCGTCACTGGTCAAATTCCCGGTTCAACTAACAAACCAACAAATCAAAATATGGGTAGAAAAGGTGAAACACCCACACCTACGTCCAACCTCATTTGCCCCACTCTGGGTCCATGAGCAAGGCTCTTAACTTGGCAACTTGGATGGCAGCCCACTGCTTCGCATGCGTGCTCACATGTGCAATGGGAAAAATGCAAAGAATTAATTTCTTGACTGGGGATCAGTAGAGCACACTAAATGTAGTGTAATAATTTTTGTAAAGTGAGGAACCAGTGTTAAAAGGGTGCAGGCTAGAAGGACAGTACCATTTTTTTTTTCTTAAAGACAAAAGATGAGTGACAGTGGTTTAGTTGGTAGAGCTCTTGCCTCTCAGCAAGAAAGTTGCCGGATCGATTCCCAGCCAGGGACTTTTCTGGGTGGAGTTTGCATGTTCTGTCCGTGCATGCATGGGTTTTCTCTGGGCACTTCGGTTTCCTCCCACAGACCAAAAGCATGAATGTTAGGCTGACTGGTAACTCTGAATTATCCCTAGGTGCGAGTGAGAGAGTGAATGATAATATTTGTCTCTGGGTGGTCCTGTGATAGACTTGCAAGCTATCTAGGGTGTCCCCCACCTCTGCTGGACACAGGCAACAGTGAGCCCTGTGACCCAAAATGAAGACGTGGGTAAAGATGATGGACTGATGGATGGTTTTAATATTTTGCATTAGTTCTTTTTTGTTATTATTTATTTATTTATTTACACTTTATTTATACAGGTAGTCTCATTGAGCCACGATAACTCATTTTCAAGAGAGACCTAGATGGTGGGGGTTAAGGGCCTTGCTCAGGGGCCCAGAGTGGGGCGAATGAGGGTGGAGGCAGATGTGAGTGTTTCACCTTTTTCCACCCACATTTTTTTATGTTGTCTGTACCGGGGCTTGAACCGGCAATCTCCCGATCACAGGCTCACCGTCTCTAACCACTGCGCCACCACTCCCCGACCACTTGTCCTTCTTCTAGGACAAAATAAAACATGGAGCACCTCTTCTTTCAGAGGAAGTAGCTGCTGTAGTAGACACTTTGAAAAGTTTAGTTAATGTTCTATGTTTACTTCACCAGTTGAGGAGGGGGTGTGGTGGTGGTGGGGGAGGGGGGTGTAATCAGTGATAATTGCAGCAAATTATTGTGATGTTGTAATTGTGCACCTGCATTTAATCTTTCATATTTTCGTTTCAGATTATAACTAAATGTTTATTTATGTGTGTGTGTGTGTGGGGGGGGATCTACATGAGTGATGTATTTGATAGTTGTTTTTTATTTTTTTTTATTTTTTTTATTTTATTTTATTTTTTTAACCCCTGCCTCCCAGAATTTTTTTCAGAGGTTTTTTTAATTAAAAAATAAATAAATAAATAAAAATGAAGAAACAATGAATTTTTAGAGCTTTACAAAGATGGCCCAGTATTAATTAAAAATGCTGCTTACACTAAGTTTAGTAATTTAGATGAAAGTGTTGTGTATAAAACTTTTAAACATCAAATAAATTGTAATATTTAATGATGGACCATAAAATCTGTAAAACCAAGCTTTAGAGGGAAAATACATGTTGTAGTGCAATCAGTTTTGACTGTGCAGGTAAGTAAAAAATAAAATAATAATAAACTAATTGTATAAATAATTTTGATCAGAAATAATTAATAATGTTATTAAATAAATAATAAATGAACTGTACTTTAGTGCCTTTCTATCAAACCAGGAAACTCAAAGCTTTTAACAACACAATCTGTGCCCTCATTTGCCTCCACACACACACACACACATTCATACAGCACTCTATTTCATCTGTACAAAGCCAGTCTGAGTAAATCATTCTATACTGTATATACTAATCAGTGCTTTGAATTACATTTATATACCAATGGGACATGCACTGGAGGCAATAAGGGGTTCAGTGTCTTACCCATCGACACTTTGATAAGTGACTACAAGCTGGTAGAATCAAACCCCCAACTTTCTTATTGAAGGATGACTGCTCTAACCACTCAGCCACAGCCGCAAATAAACCTCAATGTTTCATGATTTGTATTGCGGTGGTTTTAGGTTTTGTGTTTTTCTCTGTTTGGACTGTTTGTGTTTTATTATGAGCATAGGTCGTTTTTTTTTTTGTTTGTTTTTTTTTTCTGTGTCATGTTTTCCAGCACTTCCCATACCACATGTACTTATTCCATTAGCAATTCAGCACACTGCTGATCACGTATTTATCACCTCTCCTTGTATATGTGATACTTGGTTTCAATCAAGCTTGTAAAATGTTCTTAATGTTTCAGTCTTGACGTCTATTGACCATTGTTAGTTTTGGATATTTCAATGAATTTTGTGTAAAGCTTTGTTCTATTTCTGACCATTTATTCATTTTACTTGCCTCCTGCTTGCCTTTGTTTGGATCCTTCAGCTACCATTTATTTATTCATTGTTTACTTACACTTAACAATGGTCATATCATACTGTTTAAAGTGCATTCTCTCTCTCTCTCTCTCTCGCTCTCTCTCTCTCTCTCTCTCTCTCTCTCGATGGATGGATGGATGGATGGATGGATGGATGGAGATAGGTGTGTATGTGTGTGGAGGGGGTTGGAAGTGTATTCTGTATATGAACTATTGACATGTAATTAAAGTTGCTTCCACTCTGAATCCTAATTCTCAGCATTGCCTTGTGAAGTTCATGAAAATTAGCATCCCACAGAGTTTTAATTTGAATTTCTAATTGCACGTTCCCAAGTGTAATTTATTGATGTTTGAAGACATGCATTGCATCAACTGATTAAAAGCGTCTCACACAATGTTTGATGACATCCACCATGGGAGAGAACATTTTTTTATTATTTTTTTTAGTTGTGACAATCATTTAGTTATATAATTTTAAAATACCTGTACATCTTTTGTTTTAATATTTATTGAAAGAATGCAGTGGTAAAGGCTCTCCAGTTACTGTCCATATTTGCTGTTTTCCATGTTTTTCCTTTAAGTATTTAAGTGTTTTGGTAGCAAGTGGTCAAGTTTAAGGCTAGTCCGGTTGTATTTTTACTTTCAACACCTATTAGAGAACGATATCTAAATAATGTGACTAAATATGTTTCTTTGTGTGTGTGTGATTTTTCCACTGCATCACAACAACATCAGATGTTACTAAGAATATTTATTCTTGTATTGTTAGATTTTGAATGACATCAGTTCACTTTAATGGGAACAGAAACATAAAACACACATTTGTGTAACTATGACACTGTTTTCATTTGTAGGTTTAAGTTCAGTTGGTTATTCGAAAAAAAAAAAAATCATGTTGCACTGTGATTGACAGTAATAGGGGAGGGTGTGTACATATCACAAATATTTTGGCTTTATATTTAGAAAATGTAAATTAATGAAGTTGCTTCATTCATCTTTTTTATGCCAACGAGTTTGACCCAATAAACTCAAAGAACGTTATATTGGGTTGTAAAATCCAGGCAGAGATGATTCATGAAAAGAGAAAGGTTTGTGATTGTGAATTAGTTTGTTTGAATCAGAGCAGCATACTACATAACTGCATAATCTGACCTTAAAATGTCCATCCATTATCTTTAACCGCTTCTTCCTTTATGGGTCATGGGGGGTCAATGGTGCCCAGATCCAGCCATCACTGTGCAAGGAACGAGAACACCCTGAACAGGTCACAAGTCCATCACAGGGACACATGGAGACAAACAAGACAAACAAACATTCACATTCTCTCTCACACCTAGAGGTAATTTAGTTACCAAACAGCCTAATATGCACATTTTTGATCTGTGGGAGAAAACCGGAGTATCTGGAGAAAACGCATGCATGCATAGAGAGAACATGCAAACTCCACCAAGAAAGGTCCCCCAGTCGGAATATGAGCCTGCTACCTGCTTGCTGAGAGTCAGCATCTCTACCAACTGCCACCGTGTCACCACCTTCAAATTTCATCCCATCAAATTTCCATGTTCTGTAAAAAAAAATAAAAAATAAAAAATAAAAAAAAACCATGAATCTAATTTAGATCTGCAAACTTTATGATTTATCAATCTGTTGTTTGTTTTAAAAATTGCAGAAGATGGATATACAAAAAGGATAGAGACAATCAGCATAACACGGTGAAACACAGAAAAAAAAAGGTGTGGTGTTCAAACATTCATTTCTTTCTAGTTGTACACACACATTAACGTTAGTAGGTAGGTATCACATAAATATTGTGTCTTTAATGACTAAAGCAAAAGACAGGTAACTGAACACTTCAAACAACGCAATAAGAAAATGTACCAAAAAATAAAACAAAATGCCAGAGAGAAAAGATAGTTTTGTTCACAAAGGCTTTAGCTCAATCCTTTGCACATTATTTTCCCACATAATATGAAACCATATGTTAGGGAAACCATGGCAGGCATTGAGAGGGAGCAGCACCCTGTTGATATTATCTCCATGATGCCCACTGTCAAAAGCAGAAATGTGTTTTAAGTGTAATAGAGTGAGAATGGAAGTGATAGGGAGAGACGAGAGGGAGAAGGATGGGACGCAAAGCATACAAAATGCCTTTGTTGCTGAGTGTAATGCACCACAGACAAATAGTGCTGTTTTATCGCCTGGAGGAGTAGAAGGAGCTTTTAAATTCATGCTTACTCTCCAGGAGGCAGCGATGGGAGCAGCCAGTGACTGATGTGCAACAGAGATGCAGTGCATTGTGCTTTCCTGACTGTGTGCTGCTGCAAAATGTAAAGGGATGTTTTGTTTTGTTTGGTATTAATAATTTTAGGAATTGCTTGTAGTTTGGTTGAATCAAAATGCATAAAACTAAGAAAATCCTCTATGGTAATATGCAGGGTTTAGGACCAAAACCTTGTACATTGACATATGATTAATACAAAGCTAAAGACAACCAGTAGTTTCAATTTATTCATTTCAGTCACACAGGACTTATACATTTTCATTAAAAAAAAATATATAAGTGGAGTTTGGTGACCAGAATACTATTACTCCCATTGAACACACTTTAATATTGAAATGTTAAGTCAAAATTTGAACTTAAAAGTTGCAGTGGTGGAATGCCTAATAAAAGGATGGGCAGCATGAGGTGTTGGCACAGCAACAGCTGAATGTGAGCAATGCTGAAACCTGGAGAATTTGCCCAGTTTAGATGTTTATGGTTTAATACAAAGTGTATGCCATGTTGAGTGTAAGACAGAGTTGACTACATAAGCAAGCCTGCAGTCAGCATAAACTTTTATCAAGACAAAAGAAGCATTAAGTGCAACATGGAGTACAATATATTGCCCCAAAAACTCAAAATAGCTCCTGTAAAAAACAGGACTATAACAATATTTAATATGTATTTACAATTCTGGAATGTCACATAGCAAGTTACCAGAATTTATTTGTTTTTAATTACCCTTTATTTAGCCAGGCAAATCCCACTAAGATCACAGATCTTTTTTTTTTTTTTTTTTAATATAAGGAAGGCCTGGGCCTGAAGGCCGTCTAATGCACCCATAGACACAAACACAATGAAAACTTGCAGTCTATAGACAGAAATACCCCAAGTCCGAATTGAGTGTTGAGCACAGGACCTTTACTGGGAGGAAACAGTGCTAACCACTAAGTCACTGTGCTGCCCAGTAGGGTCAGCTTAACGGCCATATGATAGGTTCATGCTTGGCATGTGATCACTTTGAGAACCACTGACAACAGTTTTTAACATTTCAATTGTAAGTAATATCTTTTAAATAACTTACAGCTTGATACCCAATAATTCTCAGTCGAGTCATCTGGAAAGTTTATTTTAAATGGAAATGTTTCACCCTCCATCCGGACGGCATCATCGGTCAGAGCAGTTCCAGCAAGCTTGCTGGAGTTTGCTGGAACTCCTCTGACTGATGATGCCCTCCGGATGGAGGGTGAAAAGTTTCTATAAAAAAAGAAACTGTCCAAATGACCCGACTGATAATTATTGGATTTGGTACCTGGATTGTTGAGCATGAACTTTCTTTCCTTGAACCACTTTGGCTGTGGCTGCCTGCCTGGGAGGAGTCAATGAGGGACAGGACTGCTCCCAGAAACCATCTTGGCTCCAGCAAACTGGTTGGTCCACTTAAGGTGTTTACTGCTTGGTGGGGAAACAGCTTGCTGGAACTCATCTGACTCATGATGCCCCGGATGGAGGGTGAAACGTTTCTATAAAAAATAAACTGTTGAGATGACCCGACTGAGAATTATTGCATTTGGTACCTGGATTATTGAGCATGAACTTTCTTTACAGCTTGATAACTTAAATATAGTGGGAACTTGTGTTAATAGATACAATCCATAATGGCGTGACGGCTTTATGGTATCAACAGAATTTTGATAAAATTACCATACAATTACTGACGTGCAGCTTTGAATTAACATGCAAGGTGAAAAGGCATGACAGGCTGTTGGCCTTTTCCCTCTTTCATTTCGCTTCACGTCTGCTTTCTCTTTGTGTATGTTCTTGTTCCTCTTTTGCTCAGTACTTCCCACTCAGTCACAATTGACATGTCCATCAACATTGCAGGGTTGTGACAGACAGTTCCCTGAGGTGTAACCCCTTTACACACTCTTACACTCACACACCACCCCACATGTCCCTTTGCAGTTTCTCCTCTCTTCATCTCTAACTGTCTCATTGATGTCTCATTCTAAAACACAGCCTGAGATGATGGGAAAAGGAAGGTCAAGCAGGGTAAGAAACAGGCTAATAGGTGCTAAAAATGTAAAATATGCTTAAAAGTCTGTTCAAAACTTTAAAATATGTGCAAAGGTTTATTTTAGTGGTCAAGTTAAGGAACATTTCAACATTTGCCACCAATATATTAAGATAATTTGTTCCACAAATTGTGCCAATACAAGCGCAAAACACGCCTTACCCTTTCATTGTATTGAGTAATTTGAACAGCATTGCCAATAAAAAAAAGTAGTGCAAGGACATGTGACCAAAACTAAAATTAAATTTATTTGACAAAATGTTTATTTATTTGTTAAAATTTTTCAATATTATATTTAAACTGGGAATATATTTTAGAAAATTTTACTTTCAGATTCTGGTGCAAGTTTTTTGTTTGACAATACCTGCAACAGGGATTTGTTTTGTATCAGTCCAGTAAGTGCTAAGCTTTAGCTTAGCTAAAAAATTGCCCATTTCTTCAACAAAACATCTCCCTCACAACAGCACTATATATTTCCTCTGATTATCATCTTTTCTTTATCTTTTCTTATCCTTATTTACCAAAGCTTTTGTACACTTGATGGTGTTTTGCTGGTGTTTTCAAATTCTATTGTTCTATTTCTGGCAGCAATCTTTTCTCATCCAAATGTAGCGAAACAGGCTATAACCATTGAACTATGTCCATTATGTTTCACAAATATTACTTCTTTTCTAGAATAAAGTGGTTTCCTTTCTCCAAACAAATTCAAATGTTTTCCATTTTCTCATAAATTGCTATGTTGGTCTTGATTGACCAGAAAACATTATTTTAGCATGCAGTCAGGGTAGTGACTTTGGAGAGCAGTGGCTTTCCCTTTGTGGCTCCCCTATGCATTTCATTCCCGTTGAGAGTTCTTGTTACTGTGGACCAACAAACATTAACATCAAATAATGTGAAAGAAGCTTTTAGCTTTGATAAAAGTTACCCAGAGTTCCCTTGTGACCTTGGAGGCTGTTAAACTCCTTTCACTTGGAATGATCTTTGCTGGTCAGTGCCTACCAGGAAAAGAGGATTGTCTTGAAATGTATCTTTTTGTACAGTTTGTTTAATTTTGTATTAATGGTTTCAAATAGCTTCAGATAGGATTTTAGAGTTACTATTTTGGAGGACAGCAAACCTTTTCTTCAGATAATACACATTTGCGTTACTCATATACTGTACATCAGTGATTTGACATGACCCCAAAAGTATAGTTGTTTCAAGGAAGATGGTTGTCCACTGTCAGTCAGAGTCAGAGAATCTTTATTGTCATTTGCACCACATGTGGTACATGTGATGAAACGAGATTATGAACACAGGGTCCCAGTTACATCCAACAAAAAAATGTAAAAAGAAAAACAATAATAACATCTAAGATATGAACTAAGAAAAACATGAACTAAAAACACACTAAGCACTAATATCATAGAAAACATTACTCCAAACAGCAGCATGAACATGAGTCTGTATGAGCAGATGGGCACGAATGAACACAGCAACATGAAA
>JARVGS010000979.1:13553053-13566142 GCA_031762315.1 Hypsolebias antenori | reverse complement strand
GTATGTTAGCACACCCGTTCTTAAGTCCGAGTTGCTGTAAGTCGAGGGCGCCTTAAGTCGAGGACTACCTGTATATAGTTTAGAGTTCAGTGTTGAGCAATCAACTATATGTTTTATGCTGAATAAGTTGCTTTAGGTAGTACTGAAAAGAACAAGTGTTTTATAAAAGTACTGATTCCAGGGTTACTTTTTTGGCTAGTTATGTACTACATATTCTCCTTGATCTTATACACACACCAAAAACTTATACAATTAAAAATCCCAGATGAATGTGTGTGTGCGTGCGTGCGTGCGTGCGTGCGTGCGTGTGTGTGTGTGTGTGTGTGTGTGTGTGTGTGTGTGTGTGGTTTCACATAAATGTGTACCTGTGTTTTTCCAAGCAGTGTTCCATAATCTGATTTGAACGTTTCGGTGCTGCAACAGACACAACGTGATATTGGCAGTTACCAAATGCTTTTCACAAGGTTCACAAGGGAGAAAAATTCATACCATTATTAATTTTAAAACAGGAAATCTACAATAAAGTACCAGTATTCTCAAGATCCAAATGTTCCTCTGGTCCTAAAAATAAAATAAAATAAAATAAAATAAAAATGGTATACAGTACTTCATCCTCCAAAATCACAATTCACTTCTGAAAAATGGTCCAGTATTTTCAGAACTGGTTTATAATTAAAATAAGAAAACAAAGCATTATTATTATTATTATTATTATTAGACCTTTATTTATACAGGTCGTTCCCATTGAGCCTCAAAGACATTTACAAGAGAAATATCTTACACACAACATACAGGCAGATGAGAAAAAGAGAACACGTGGGTGGAGGAAGCCAAAAAAAAAAGTCATGTCTCATACCATGTCCTGGTGGGGAAACAGTGTAAAAGATGCAAAAAAAAAAAGATTTTGCAACATAAAGCAGCAACATAACATACAATGGCATCATAATGAATTTATGCATTAAGGTCGACAAATGTGGTGAGATATCCATAGACACTCTGGAAAGTTCTGAAGTTGCAGGTAGAAGCTTCTAGGTTATGTATCCTACAGGAGCAATTTTATACAAGTTGGCATGTCCAAGACCAGCGGAGAACCAAATTAGGATAAACAATTGTTTGGTCCGCCAGACTCTGTTTTCTGTCTGCCTTCAAGTTCTGTTGGTACATTCAATGACAAATCCAAACACCCAGATTTGTGGACATTCCTTACATTTTCTTTCTCAAAGATTGAAACCTTCATGCTGGTGAGTTCCAGGAGCCGCAAGAGACCTACAATTCTCAGAAATTGTGTCCAGCTTGTGGTTGAGCTCGTTAAGCATAGTCTGAGCTCGAGGCACAAATTAATCCTTCATATAAGGCTGGCAGCTTTGCCATGGCCGATACTGCTGCTGATGTCTTCCGAATTTGTTGATATCCTAGATATCTGCCAATTCCAGAAAGCAGAAGCCCTGTTATCATAAATCCAATAATGTACACATCTTCTATGTCCTCCACAGACAGGCACATCCTCTTCCACTCAACCCAGTAATCAATGACATACCCAACTGTGTGGGTCCTTTCAGGGCATGAGGGCTCTCCAGCACCCTATTGTCTGGTGGAAAAAAAATATCAATTGCGTTGAGGGACCAGCTGACCAAATACAAAATATTTTTTGATTCGGAAGATGCTCTGACGTTGACAGGACTAAAAAGCAGGCAGGAGGGAGAGAGGGTAAGCGTGACCATCTTCGTCGAGAGCGAAAGAGAGAACATGTTTTGGTTCACTATGTGAAGTCTACAGACCCCTGTTGTACTAGTAAACAATCCTATACTGTCTTTTTTTTAATTAAAAAGCTAATCTATCAGCCTGCTTGATGTCAACTTTTGGTGCAATGATAAATATGAAGTAAAACTATCAGAGTGTAGAAGTGTTTCCAGACAGGTTTTAGATTGACAATAATCTTGGGAATAAAATAAAAAAAAAAATAAACATACTGTTTCCAAACCGGTGTATTGTAATTTTATTTTGTTATCAAATTGTAAATCTAACAGTTTTTCTCAAACTCCCCTCTTAAAAAAAAAATAAATAAATAAATAAATAAATAAATAAATAAAAATAAAAAAATTGATATGCTTATTAATGTCTCACCTGATGACATATAGGACCTAATTCCAAAAAGGAATACCTATAGATGTATTTTCAGCTACTTGCACAACAAAGGTTGAGACGTCTGATAAAAATATTGCACATACAATGTTTTGTTGTTGCTACTTGCAGACAAACAGAAGGGGAGAACATCCAAGTAGTAACTCAGAGCAGCAGCTCTTAAACTTTATTTACATGCATTGGCTTGGCACTAAATAAATAAACTGAATTGAATTGAATTGCATTGTTTAATTTGATAGAACTTTGTGCATTCTGATATCAAGAAGAAAACGAAGGCCACGGAATGGTTGTACTAAAGCAATCGGTCAATTTTCTACATTATCCCACTCAAGTATGATGAGAGTTAATATGATACCTACTTGATGGTGGCAATAATGCAACAGCAAAATAATATCTAGGTTCTTGTCTAATTCATTTATATTTACCAACAGTGCATCTCTACATGAACAAATATGTCCATTTTAGTTCATATAAGTGCAAACAAGTTAAAATTATATACTATTTGAGGTGATGATAATGCATGCAAATGTAAACTAACATTTATTACAGACATGAGCGGTATTTTCTTTGTGTGTTGACATTTTTAGTTGTTCATTTGAGGCATGTCACTCAGCATTAGTCAAGTTTTGTATATCATAGATTTAGACTCCCGTTTCAAAATTGCCCTAAGGTCAGGTGTTTACTATCTGGTGGAAAGAAATTACATAAAATTACCACAACAAAAGATTTTGCAATGGTCCAAAGAGAGTTAGAAGAGAACTCAGATTTTAACCCAAATGTTTCAGAATTTTGAAATGATACACATATTACAGGGAAATGCATGTTTGTTTCCTCCTGCATTTTTTACTTTGCAGTGCATCTCTGCTTGTCTCCTTTTTTTTTTTTTCACAGATGTAGACAAAGTGGACTGCAGTCATATTAAGTTTGTTGTTCACTGCAGGAGGACAATTATGCCATTTTGTAAAAACACTGCTAATCAGATGGTGTAATGTAAGGTCCACCAACACAATAGAAACACAAGTAGAAACAGAAAGAGTGGAATAAAATGGTAAATGGACTGTACTTATATACAGGTAGTCCTCGGGTTACGACGGTCTCGAGTTACAACGTTTTGAGGTTACGACACATCTCCCATTCACTATGAAAAGCCTTATTTCAAGTTACACGGTTTTATGTCGTAAATGTCATAGCGCAGCTGTGGAAGGATATTGTACTGTGCGCGGTGCAGCGGCGGAGGAATACTGTACTGTACGCCACTCTGGACCGAGGAGGACAGCGTCACCAGCTTCCCAGTAGGCCATAAACTCTTTTTGTCCCTCATTATGGCTCCCAAACGTAATAATAATTGATAATTATTGTACTGTGCACGGTGCAGCGGTGGAAGAATATTGTACTGTGCGTGGTGCAGCGGCGGAGGAATACTGTACTCTACGTTGCTCTGGACAGAGGAGGACGGCGTCACCAGCTTCCCAGTAGGCCATTAACTCTTTTTGCCCTTCAGTATGGCTTCCAAATGTAATAATAATTGATAATTATGTAGGGTGCTGTGTTAGGATAGGCTAAGTGCTTGGTAATACAGTACCGTACATGTATGTGGTACGGTAATTACATACGTTCCAACTTACGTCAAAAATCGGTTTACGCCGCCGCGTTGGAACGGATCTACGTCGTAAGTCGAGGACTACCTGTAGCTCCATTCTATCTCATCAGCTGACCCTTCTCACCCTGCATATGAACTCTTTGAACCACTCCGCTCAGGCAGGAGGCTTCGGTCCATTCGGATCAGAACCTCCCGCCATAACAGTTTCTTCCCATCTGCCGTCCGACTCTTCATTCATAATCCTGTTACTGTATAACTCTGCTTTGGTCACTTTGTCACTGTATTTTAACTGCACTACTCCATTTGCACATTTTTCTGAATATTGAATTGTATTGTATTGTATTGTATTGGTTGATGTACATATGTTTTCTTTTTTCTTTTATATTTTATTCACACCTTTATGCCGAAGCAAGTTCCTAGTCTGTGAAACCTATTAATTGACAATGACAATAATAAACTGACTCTTGACTCTGGAAGATACTCAAAGTGCTTTACACTACAGTCTGTGCCCTCATTTACCCATTCATACAGTACTAAAGTATATCTGTACAAAGATTAATCAGTGCTTTATCACATTCATACACTGATGGGTCACACATCAGAGGCAATGAGGGGTTCAGTGTCTTGCCCAGAGACACTTAGGTATGTGACTGCTGGTGGAATCGAACCCAACTCTTGCATTGGAGGATGACTACTCTAGCCACTCAACCACAATACATCTGTTAGATGAAGCCAATAAATTAGAGAACACTGAATAAATGTAATTAAAAAATACAAATAAAAAGCTGAATATTTCCAAAGTGTAACTGTGAAATTAAGGATAATTTGTCTTGGTATTGTATATTTAAATTACTGTTTATTTAATGGTTTAACTAAAATATTCTAGATGGACTGGCATCTTGTCGCCTATTGACTGAGATGGGCTTTGCATCCCTAAACAGGATTAAGGTAGGACAAAAAAATGGATGGATGAACTTGAATTGCTGCCAAAAGTTTTAGTTGTTTGAAAAAAAAAATTCTTTTTGTTGTTTTGTTTTTATTCATTGCGTGCTCATTTTTTAATGCTCTTTCTATCAGCAGGAATTGGCACACCTATCACACCAACTTGAGCTCATGGTTAGTTGAGCAGAAACTGTTGTGGAATGTGATTTCTTTTACAGGAGCAGTGCTTTGCTGTTCTCTTCCAACTTTTGTTGTTTAGACCTGGGAGGCTTAACCTACCAGAGGATTCTATTAAACTAACACAGCCACATAGTTATGCCTCTTTGTTTACCTTGTCCTGGTTAGCATCCATCACGCTGCTTCTGAATAGTGCACGCATCTTTAAAGTTCTAGCACACTGTGCATGCAGCAGACCCCTACTTTTATGACTCAATAGTACTTAAGGCTTGTTATTTTGCACCTGTAATATCTGGTGTTTCAGGCCACTAGAACATCCTAAAGCATTTTAGAATACATGTTTCCTTCTAAAATCCAACTCTAAAGTCACAACTTATGTTAGGATAGAGTCAAATGAGTTTGACTGAGTTTGTTGCTGCTTTTCGGACTGATGAAGTCTTGGACGAAAAATGAAATGCTTCATCAAAAAGAAACCGTACAGAGGACCTGACTTAACTCTGTTGTATTTTTTACTACCTGGACCATTGAACATGAATCAGGATCAAATGTGTTTGATTTGTTTGTTTTTAATTTCACTTTTTTTTTTCTTTTACACTTTTGGTAGTGATTTTCTCTACAACACTGTGCTGAAACTGCCAACCTTGAAATTAAGAGACAACATGAACCTTCAAATGGAGCTGATTAAAAAAATAAAAATACTCTGACCGAACCTCTTTAGATTTTTTTTTTTTTTTTCCCCCCTTTGGCTGCTCCCTTTGTCAGGGGTCGCCACAGCAAACTAACTCACATGAAGACTTGGCAATTGTTTTCACGCCGGATGCCCATACCAACACAACCACAGACCACCGAGCTACCACGGCCCTCTGTGTGGAGCAGAGAGCTCTATCTAGGTTTCCCGGGGGAACAGATGATGGGGGTTAAGGGCCTTGCTCAAGGGCCCAGAGTGGGGCAAATGCAGATGGAGACAGGTGTAACTGCTTCACTTATCCCACCCACATTTTTGATGTTGACTGTACCGGAGCTTGAACTGGCGATCTTCTGATCACAAGCTCACCTTCTCTAACCTCTGTGCCACCACTCCCCATTGAACCTCTTTACATAACATGGCAAATGATTATTTAAAAAAAAAAAAAAAAAAAATTGAGCCTTTGTTATTGGAAAAATTATGCATAAACATGTTCATAAACACGTGGCAAATACTGAGATGGCAAAAAAAAAAAAAAAAAAAAAGCAGTAATGAATGTCCTTGTCTCTATTATCTCTCTAACAAAACTGTGGGATTTGTTTCAAATTCTGAAAATTTAGAAGGCTTTGATAATAAATGCAAATTGTGTTTGCACAAGTGCATGCTCAAACACACATTTTCAACCTCAAACAAGTGCACAAACACAAATGCAAAGGGGCATCACAATCTCTTAGGACTAACAAGGAAACAATCTCTTTGTATAGGCAGATGTAATTTCCGTTCCCATTTCCTCTGCACGGACAGCAATTACTGATCCTCAGCCAGGCAGTGAAAGGAGCTAATATAGTTCCGATATGATAATCATTGGCTTATTGGACAGCACATTAGAGGACTGTTTGGATGTCAAGGCTGAAGGGACAGATGGAGGGGGACGAGAAACTGGACACACAAGGAACTGCACACAGATGGGTGCAGACACAGACCCACATGCATACTTATGGACCGCTGACATGCGTATCCCTCTCTGCTGTACTGTTCCCTTTGTTTCTTCACAATTTTATGCAAAGTGCAAGAAAAACAAATAAATAATCCATCCATCCATTATGTTTTAACTGCCTCTTCCTTTTTGGGTCACAGGGGTCACTGGTGCTCATATCCAGCAATCACTGTGCGAGAGGCGGGGGACACCCTGGACATGTCTCCAGTCCACCACAGGGATAGATAGAGACAAACGAGACAAACAACCATTCACTCTCTCACTCACACCCAGAGACAATTTAGTTACCAATCAGCCTAACATACATGTTTCTGGTCTGTGGGAGGAAACTGGAGTACCAGCAGAAAACACACGTATGCACAGAGAGAACATGCAAACACCACCCAGAATGGGCCCCCAGTTGGGGTTCGATCCGGCGAACTTCTCGCTGAGAAGCACCAGCTCTACCAACTGTGCCACACTGCCACCCACCACAAAATATTCAATACAAATAAATCTAATTTTCAGTATTTTCTTTATGTAGTTAAAATAATAAGGCAGCGCAGTGGCACAGTTGGTAAAGCTGTTGTCTCTCAGCAAGTAGGTTACCCTGGTTCAAATCCCGGTCTGGGGGGGCTGTCTGGGTCAAGTTTGCATGCTCTCTCCGTGCATGCGTGTGTTTTCTCCAGGTACTTTGGTTTCCTCCCACAGAACTAAAACATGCATGTTAGGCTGATTGATAGCTCTAAATTGTCCCTAGGTGTGAGTGAGAGAGTGAATGGTCGTTTGTCTCTATGTGTTCCTGTGATGGACTGGAGACCTGTCCAGGGTGTGCCCTGCCTCTTGCACAGTGATTGCTGGACATGGGCACTGACGGTCCCCACGACCCACAAAGGAAGAAGCTGGTAAAGAGGATGGATGGATGGATGGATGGATGGATGGATGGATGGATGGATGTATTGATGGATGGATGGATGGATGGATGGATGGATGGATGGATGGATGGATGGATGGATGGATGGTTAAAATAAAAATATTGTGTAACAAAGGAAGTAAAAGCATTGATAAACTAAATATATCGGTTAGGATATTGAGAGACAAAACACCTGAATATTATGAAGACGCAAAATGGTGTTTGAGCGAAATATCTTACAGTCATTGTGAGGACTTGTGAGTAACATGTAACATATGGTTTTAACACATTTAAATTGTTTGGACACTATTAATTTTGCACATGACTACATACAGCTGTGCTTGCACATGTTCCACATGATTCATCTATAAATATTTTGTACAAGACCGAGCAATGCAAGGCCCAAGAGTCACTTTTGTTTATGTATGTATTTATTTATTTATTTGTGGACCACGTCTTAAAAAAACTCCGAAGGGAGCTCTTAAGCTGTCTAAAGAGCAATTACTGTATTAGTAATTAGTATTAGTAGAGGCTGTTGTCAGCCTCTACGATCCCACATCACGTTCTGAATCATGCCAGATGTTAAATCAAATAATATTGGCCTGATCTCATTGGTGATTCGTTTATTTTTATTTAAAAAAGTATGTGATGAAGATATTACAACAGTGAAAGATACGTCTAACTGATTACAATCACAATAATAATATTAAAGCAGTAATAAGTCAGTGGTCTGGAAAAAATAAGAGGGAATCTTAAATTATCTATGTACAGAAGGACAGTATATAAGTTGGTTCATATACTGTGTGAAAAAAAACATACTTGTCATGTGGAGATATTTTAGTTATTGTGTAATGAAATGCTTTGCATGAGTCAAAGTACAACTAACACGATTAAGAGTCCTTTCAAATTGTGCTCTTTAGGAAAATGCTTAGTGACATCTTCAGAAACGAGAGTGTAAAATATTAATTTATAACAATGTTATTAAAACTGAACTAGGACATAGTAAAACATCTACCTGTTCACAGAAAATATATAATACTACTTTTGAATAAAAAGAAAAACAAATCAGGAATTATTTTGATTCTTTTTGCAATTATTTACGCCATTAAGCATTTTTAAGTGGTTTTTTTTTTTTTGTTGTTGTTGTTTTTTCCCCCCCCAAAACTGGCTAGTTTAAATGTATTGCAGTTATTTAAAATTGTTTCTCTGTCCAGATACCAAGTTTTGTATGGTTGTATGCAGAATAGGAGGCATCCAAGCAAGTGCAACATATAATAAAATAGCTGTAACATTTGCAAATGTGCATTGTCTTGACAACAAGTTTATTTATTTAATTAATTTATTTGTTTTAAAATAAAATACAAAACAATTTACATATATGAAATGAAAAAAAAGAAAGGTAGCAGATGAAGAAAAAAATCTTGTTATATCTGCTCCTTTTTTTTAATAATCAGTTCAAACAACAATTACCTATAAATAACAAAACAAAATTAATAACATTCAATTATCTAGTTCTCATACATTTCTCATTAAACTCCATTCATATATTTTTTTTCAACAATTCAGTTTTGATCATTATCTTGAATACATACATGGACTTGCCTTTGTTTTCATGTCTCCAAACCATTCCACAATCCAGTTCCCTGAATTAAGGCAGACCGTCCCTTCAAACTGGTTCTATACTGTGGTTTTACAAATATCTCTCTCCCCTTAAGATTGTAACAGCTTTGTCTTTTTTTACAAAATACATTTGGATATTTAAAGGTAGTGCATTATTCTGAGCTTTATACATAACTGATAAAATATGATAATCTACCAAATCATGGCACTTCAGTAATTTCATTTGATAAAATAATGTGCTTGATGGATGACAGTAATGCTTTCTTGTGATAATTCCATCCTTACAACTCTTTTCTGTAAAATGAAAATAGGCTTCATAATTGTTTTACATGCTTTTCCCCAAACATTAACACAATAAATTAAATGTGGAACAATAATTGTATTATACAAAAAATACAGTGCTTTGTCATTTAATAGAACCCTGACTCTGTAAAGTATCGCAATAGATTTACAGTAGATATTTTCATTTTCACGGAATGTATATGTTGTTTCTACTAATCCTGCTTAAATTAATTGTTTGTTCAATGAAAACGCATACGGGTGCAATCAATCTCCATTTGGAATGCTGAAGCAGGCACAATATGGAGACCGGTTGTCTTTATTCAGGTGACTAACTTTTTCCAGAACTTGTGGGAGCTTCAAATGAGAGTTAACATCGAATCAACGTAAAGCACAGTAAAGAAAGAAATGATAGTATTCCAAATAACTTGGCAGAAGCCTCAAAAGAGTGGTCAAGACTTTGAAAGCATTTACTTTATTCTCATGGTAAAGCTTGAAGCTATACTGCCAGTTAAATGGGAGAAGTCAATATAGGTCACCCAGATAAATTCAGGCCCTGTACATACGTAGCCGGATATCAGTAAAACCGAATGGTTTATCATGCGGTTTAGCCTTTCATCCACACGTGAAATCCGGTTGATGTAACTATCAACGAATATAATAAAAACTCCGGCCAAAGTGGAGATTTGAGAATTCTCCTCTTTCGGGTTTGCGTGTGGACTTTCGGAACCGGAGATTTGCGCATTATGTCTGCGACAGATGGTGCAGCGCGGCGCTGACGTCACATGTGCGACAAAACTCCGTTGGGTAATGCTCTACAAAAAGCGCTAAAATGTCAACTTACTTGCTCTGACATGATTCCCAGTCGACATTTTCCTGCGTTTTATTAACTTTGTACTCCAACACGGTGTTTAATAGTAGTTCAACCTCGCGGTCTGTCCACACAAACGAACCTCCAGGCGCCATGATTCAATACTAACAGGAAGTTGTGGTTGCTTTGAAGGGTTGTGATTGGCTGATATATGTTTCACCTTTGCACTACACTGCCTCCTATGGGTTGGGCATATTCTTTACAACACTCTGTGGTGAAAATCACCGGGTTCATGCAGACAATCATTTTCTCTATCCTAACATGTATGGACGGCAATTTTTTTTTTTGCGCAGATATTCATTTTTTGAAACACCAGGCTACGTGTGTACAGGGCCTTACCTTTAGTTAAAATCAAATTCCCAGCTTTCAATTTATTCTGTTCTTGTGTAATTGTTTTTTATTTCACATCATAGTTCATGCTCAATATTCCAGGTAAAAAAAAAGAAAAAAGAAGTTAAGTCAGGTCCTCTGGACTGTTTCTTTTTGTTGAATGGTTTATCAATTCTTCAAAATCCAAATTTGGCTTTTACTTTAAGCATACTTGCTCTATTTTTGTCAGTTCTGTCACTTTCATACCATTTTCTTGCTTTTAACTATTTCAGTCGTTTTAGCTATACTGTACTGTTTTTCTTATTTTTGCTTATGAGCTACTGTTTTGATCATTTTAGCCTCTGTTTTGCAGCTTTTGTTTGTTGAGTTCTGCTTGTTTTGTCTTAACAACTTATCTTTAACTTCGTTAGCAACTTCCAGCAAAGTCTCCGATTTAAAAACAAGGTATTGACGACTTTTTCACTGAACCTTCCCTTTAGAGGTTACCTGTTCATGTTACAAGTTTCACTTTATGTTCATTTGATATAACTCTGATCTGACTTTATCATTTTCCCACGGGAGCTCTGAGATTATTGGCAGCAAATCCAGATGAGTCAACAGTAATAATAAATAAATAAATAAATAAATAAATAAATAAATAAACCGCCGTGGTTCCCAGAATAGCAGTTCACACTACAGACTGTGCTCAGAATGAAAAGTGGCGGAGGTGAGGTGGTTGGCTGAAGCCCGCGCGCGCTGTTCGGCTGTATCCGCCTCTGTCGTCACCATCCTGCGCGTGACTCCAGCTCAGCCTCACCTGTCTCACTCCGAGTGGACTTCAGTCAAACCAGGCGCTCGTAAAAAAACAGAGCACAGCTGCTGTCGGCTTCTCGACCTCCGGCTGGGAGTCCGAACAGGTCGAGACTGAAAGTGAAACTGCTTAAAAAAAAAAAAAAAAAAGAAGTTCGCTTCTGTCGCTACTTTGTTCCGCTTTGATCTCGCCGGCTTCACCTTTCTGTTGGCGGCACGCGGACACAACAGTCGAGTTTTAAATGGGAGCGCGCTGTCCAGGTAAGTTTATTTACTTCCTTCTCTTTTTTCCTCTCTCTCTCTAACAAACCTGAAACAAACAGAAAAAAAGCTGCTCAGGCTGAAGAAAAGCGTTTTTGACTAAACATGAACGACTTCCTGTTGTTGGATAAGCTTCTTTACTGAACATAAGTCAAACTATAGTTCAGTAATTTCCCACACTTTGCCTAAAGTTGCAGGACACATTATATGTGAAAATACAGCAACTTTGTCTAATTTTGGTTTCAGACTTTGTCCCATGTGTACATAAACTGCCCCCTCTGTGTTTACAGAGACCTGAGATATCTGGTCTTTATCCCTCCATCAGCACTCTGGGTAAACAGACAGAGTGGGTGGGGGGCAGCCTGAGGGGACTGTAGGGGTTTGCTGTCTGGGGACTTCACATTTAAAAAAAAAATTCTTGTTAGTTCTGAGAAATGTCTTGTTTTGGTTGCCACGGGACAAATCTGTCTGAGCCCTGTGTCCTAGACCGTCATTAGTGGATCAGTGGATATTGCATCACAGTTCCCACTGATGGACTCAGTCCAAAGGAATCTCAGTGAATATGGTTCACACACAGTGCAGGCAGGGTGTGGAAAGAGAGTTTCACACATTGTATCATAATTGAAGGTTTCAGTTTTCATCAGATGTGCTCGTGATTTGTGAACCTGTGATTCTACTGTATTAATACGAGCTGAAAGAAAACGCATGCACGATTACACTGTCTGTGTTAAATGGCCCAATAGGCCATGTGACGGGGATCTCATTGACAATTAATGTCCTTAAATTAAACATGTGTGAATGGCTACCATCTATCATGTGCATGTGTTCACTATGGAAACAGCCGAAGTGACTGAAGGTGATGTCAGTGGAAGAGCCGTTCTGTGTCATAAAGTCAGACATATTTACACTCAGATTTGTTTCGTAAAGTTCACAGATATAAATAAGTTAGACTTAAATGACTAGAAATTTTGAAAAAGGCTTTGACTTTATGGCGCTCCTTTCCACCTGAACATTTTTTTCCTCCATATTCTGCTCTTGTCTGCCATATTTGTTTACCTACACACACTTCAGCCATCCTAATGCAGGTCAAGCAAGTAATTTGTGCTTCCATGAGGTTTTTGGAGGATTCAGCCATGTGCATTGTTTACATGGACTGCGTATCTGCATTTCAGAATTGCATATAAATATATCTGGAGTAAAGTCTTTCAAACTGCACATTTGATATAGTCCTACATTTTATTATATGCCTGCTGTTTTAAATGCGTTTTTTAAATGACGTTTACTTGACCTGTTGAAAGACGGACATATTATTATGTATAGTGTCTTTCTGTTTGCAACTATACGTCCATAATACCAGTAGTTTGTCTAGGTCAGGGGTCTGCAACCTTTATGATCAAAAGAGCCATTTCTGCCTTTTTGTTCACTACATTAAACGTGTCCAGAGCCACAATACCTGCTACAACTGGGATTCTCAACTGGTGGCCCACGGACCACTTTAAGTTAG
>JARVGS010000979.1:13410123-13421452 GCA_031762315.1 Hypsolebias antenori | reverse complement strand
GGACAGTGGACCCCAAGTACTTGAAGTCCTGCACCTTTGTGACCTCTGCTCCTTGTAGCCTCACTGTTCCACCTCCTACCTCTCATTCACACACGTGTACTCTGTCTTACTACGGCTGACTTTCATTCCTCTTATTTCAAGTGCATACCTCCACCTCTCCAAGTTCTCTTCCACCTAGTACCTGTTCACACCACAGATCAAAATGTCATCTGCAAACATTATAGTTCACAGTGATTCCTGCCTGTCCTCATCTGTTAGTTGGTCCCTCACCAAAGCAAACAAGAAGGGGCACAGAGCCAATCTTTGATGCAATCTCACCTCCACCTTGAAGCTATCTGTCACTCCTACAGCACATCTCACCACTGTCCTGCTGTCGTACATGTCTTGTACCAGTCTAACATATCGGTACTTCTATGCGTTTCCAGATTTCCTCATGCAATACCACACCTCCTCTCTCGGCACCCTGTCAGATGCTTTTTTTTTCTAAATCCACAATAACACATTAGAGTTCTTCCTGACCCTCTCTGTATCTCCATCCACAAAGCAAAGATAGCATCTGTGGTGATCTTTCTTGACATGAAACCATACTGCTGCTCACAAATAGTCGCCTCTGGTCTATGGCTAGTTTCCACAACTCTCTCACTGTGTGACTCATTAACTTAATTCACCTGTAGTTGCTACAACTTGTTCTTAAAAATGGGCACCAGCACACTTCTCCATTCCTCTGGGATTTTCTTACCCTCAAATATGCCATTGAAAAGTTGTGTCAAAAACCTCACTCTCATCTCGCCTAGACATTTCCAAACCCCCACTGGTGTGTCATCAGTTCCTATAGCCTTCCCCTTCTTCGTTCTTTTCAGAGCTTTCTGAACTTCCCCTCAGTAATCCTTCCCAGCTTTTATGACCTCTTCTTTCCCTTTCATTCTCTTTTACATTGTTTTATGTTTGTTTTATTTACCTCAGATGTCCTTCCTGACACAACCCTCACCATTTACCTGAGCTTGAGACTAACACAAGAGATACACTGGCTTGTGCTCCCTAGTGGTTGGTTTACAATTTGTGATGTCATTACTGCACATTTTTCAGTTAATTTTTTTAACTACTTTAAACACCATTCATTAATTCATGTTCCACACCCATTTCTCTTGTAAATGAGTCCCCGTGGCTCAACGAGGCTAGCCTGTATAAATAAAGGTTGAATGAATGAATGAATTTATTCTTCCATATATGCATGGACACTTGTTTTTGATTATGGCCTGTCTGGCAGAACTAAAGGTTATTAGAATAAATGTTTTATGTTGAAAAAATTGTAGTCACTTCCTTAGATCAAAGCACAGTTATTTATTTTAGTTAGATTTTGGGCTTCATTCTTGACATTTTTTTTTCCCTTTAGTCTTGCTTCAGCTTCCCCACACACCTGGTCTCAACTCTTAACACCACAGCTGGTTTCAGTGGTAACTTGCTCCTGCAGCATGCATACTTCTGGTTTCTCTCATGTTGTTGTCATGTACTTGTGTTATCTCTGCATCTTCAGTCTTGTTCATGTTTCATTTATATCTAGTTTCATGATAGTTTGAGTAAAGTCCTGAGCTCCTTGACCTTCTCCTTCCTAAGCTCTAATTATCTGCATTTCAGTCCTTTTCAACCATTCAACTCTTGACTGCCCTTTTTTTTTTCAATAAAAACTGATATTGGAAGTTATGTTCAAGTGCAAAGAATAATAATTCTATTCACAGACATACTAAGCTTAATCTTGCAGATTTGGAGTTTCCACTAATCATAACTGAATCATCCATCCCTTATTCATGTATTTAACCCCATTCCTTCAGTATACTGTATGCATTAATGTCTATGTTTTTTATTAATTTAGTCTAAAACAATAGATGTCAAAGTGTCATAGACTACAATGGTTTATTATTTTACCTCTTATCAAATCTTCATTTGATACGTTTTTCACCCTCCTTTGCAGCAAATGATTTTTTTTCTCATTGATCTATCAGTTGTGTCACCCTTTGAACTATAAATAAATATTTTTCTTCATTTGTCAGTCAACAATTAATAAATCATCTTGTCATTCATGCATTTATTCATATGTCACTTGATCAATACTTGCTGCATTGCCACTGGTTTAATACAGTCACCAAAGAGTGTGACCTTGGCTCACCACAGTCACCCTGCCCAGGACCTTCATCCCTGGAGAGAACATTCAGCTGGAGAAATACAATGGACAAAGCCTGCAGGCATTTGACATTCTCTGACATTTACCCTCCCTTTTCTCCATTCTTTATACATACACCTACTTGTAAGCACTATGATGGCTTTACACAAAAGCTTAGATTTTTTTAAACAATGGCTGACTGGGCAGCACATAACCTTTTACAAGGCACAGGGAGCAAAATACATGATCTTTCATCTTTTGGATATCGCTTGCTGGTTCCACCAGTCTTGTGCTGTGAAATGCTATATGCAAGAATCTAGTTGTTAAAATTTTATAAAGTGTGTACAAAGGAGCAAGCTTTGCAATGTGTGAACCATCCTACTATCACTTTGTCATACAGTTTAAATGGAACTGGCCTTCTGAACCTTACCAATTATCAATTAGTTTACACTGAAATGGTTATTTCCTTCGGTGATATCCGGTATCATTCAGAGACTAATTAAATTAGGGAAGCAAGATGCTGTTTCAATGGGAAATGGGTTGCTATTAGGATTCAAAGTGCAAACAAAAGACAGCAACACAACTTCCACGCCTTGTTCTTGAGCATAATGCCTCGGACAGAAGAGCCCTTACAATGTGAGACAGCTTCTTTTAATTTATGCAGTATCATTTTCAGAGATTGTTCCACAGTGTTACTCTGCAGTCGTTTAACTACATCTTGTTTATCTCCCTTTTTGTCTATACGTACTGACAGAAGAGTCTATACAAAAACATGTGCAAAGCTAAAACTGAAAGGAAAAAAGAAACATCTGTTGCAGTGCACAAACCATACAAACCCTTTTAATTTGCCAGCATGATCACACAAGTATGGTAGGCTTCTACCACATGCAGAAGCACTATACACAATTATATACATTTTATAGGCATACCATACACACTACAGTAATTAATCATGAAAGCAGTCGGTAATGCTGCAGTCATAATTATGCTATCATTCAACATTTCAGAGGAAAAGGAAATGAAGCCTGAGCTGCAACAACATTTTGGCAACATTCAATTTCCCAACATATGCAGCATGTAATATTTACCTCAGTCCTTAAGGGAACAGTTTAATCAGTGAAACAATATCTTGAGGTCTGTAGTGATCAAGCTCAATTCATCCCAACAATGGGCATTGCACGTGGCGAAACTGCACAGCTGACTGGCAACTTGGCAAGTAAAGTAAGTTTTTGACTTAATTATCCTGAAGATTTGTCTAAAATAGTCAAAAATGGCATCAGAAGACTGATCACTTTCACACATCTGGAAGAAAAAAAGCAATAAAAGAGAATGTGTAACCTGATAAGGTTGTCCGTTATTGCACAAATTGATCTGATAGTTTACCTGTGTGGCATTTTATTATGTTGGTGTCTTAATTATCATGCTTAGTATACACAACAAACCCAGAAATGCAGAACCAAACTCAGAGAACTCAAAGCTAAAAGTAAATAACTTATTTATTTAATACAAGAAAACGAAAGGTTGACAATGCAGCAAAATTATTCAATAGAAATAAATCTCAGGAAGGACCCGACAGGAAACTAAACATGAACAGCACAATGCACGGACAATAATGAGAAGCAGGACTGAAGCTTTATAGAAAAACAGATGAGGGAGAAATGATGACACCTGGGGACAGGCGAGCATCAGGTGAGAGTGGGAGGGACAGGAACTGAAGTACATGAGGGGACAAGCTGAAAACAGGTTAACATGCTAAAGGAACCATAGAAAATTGCATTGAAAAACATAAAACAGACAGATTGTCATGCTATATTAGTACTTTAAAGTGTCCTTAACAAGAAAAGCTAGAACTTAATCAGACAGTGACTTTGTGAAATATATTTTTTTTTTCATTTTTCCAACAATATTATGCATTTAAATGTTTTAGTTAATGTGATTTTGATTGATCTTTAGATTAGGATTGCACTAAATAATAAA
Organism: Hypsolebias antenori; assembly: GCA_031762315.1. Lineage (NCBI taxonomy): Eukaryota > Metazoa > Chordata > Actinopteri > Cyprinodontiformes > Rivulidae > Hypsolebias > Hypsolebias antenori. Next base: position 13,417,317 of record JARVGS010000979.1, on the reverse strand, counting down.
TTGATCACACTTATTCAACAATTAATAATGGTTTATTTACTTTTTAAAAATCTGATCTTCAACACTTACCAGGAACAAGTTTCAGAACAATCAAGTCTTTAATGTTTCATGAGCATTTCGGTCAAGCAAGCAGTCTCTCATGATGACGATTATCAGAGAAAACCATAAATAACCTGGAGCAAAGAAATAAAACATGTTATTGTCCACAATCTTATGTTTTTATTTACTTTTTCTAGGACTTTGCTAGGCTGTGAGGTGGTGCTTTTATGATCTCTTATCCAGTAAGAAATTAACCACCATTTTGATCTTTACTACATTAACTTGTTTCATAGTGCCATCCTCTGAGCATCGTGATGTTTAAGTATAAAAGACTGGAAGAATTTGGAGTAAGGAACTTATTTTAAATAAATGTTAAACATTGCACATTTCAGTAAATAAATAAGTAAATGATTCCTTACCCAATGCATAGCCTCTGCAGCTTTTTAATTGTGTTTTAGTTTTGTTCAAGCATGCGTTTGTAATTTTTTTCTCTGTTCTAATTCATGCAGAAAAAGGCACATAATTATCTCCTCTGAGATGCATTTGACACATTTGCATTTTAAGAGTCAATTTAAATGTCAAATGAGTGTAAATGAATCACATCATACAAGTTGATTTCTTCGTCATGTCACGTGTGATTCACAAGAAAGATACATATACAGTATTTGAACATTTATTGTATATGTATGTACAATAAAACCTTCCCATTATCCTAGTTTGTGTACCCTTATTAGTCTAAAAATGTTAAAAAGAAAACTGTCAATCACTTGTATGGATTTTACATTTGATGAGGCAGAAATCCTTTTTGGTTTTATAGCTTTTTCCGCTTTTAATATTTTTTCATGACCACTAACCCAGTTTTGAAGATCTATATCTCCATATTTTACTCTTTATTCATTCAACCTTTATCTAGGCAGGTTAATCCCATTGAGCCTCGAGGAGTCATTTACAAGAGAGACCTGGAAGACCTGGATATAAAATAGATTTTGGACTGCTGAGAAAGTTAAGTGCTACGTTCATTACATCCATTTTCACTTTTCATATCTCTTGCTCTTCTCTTTCTTGCTGTACTTTTTGACTACCACTTGCTGCCGCAACAGCAGTTTCCCAACAGGGATCATTAAAGCTGCATAACTTCACACACTTGGCAGGCCCCAAATAGTAGTGGAAAGGAAACTTGTTTGAGAACTTTATTTTTCAAGACTAAGATACATTCAAGCATGCAGCATGCTCACGGAGCAACTAACATGCCTGTAAGTTTACGACACAGGTTTGCCAGCTGTCCATTTGTCTCCAAGCAGTTTTATAAGTAAAATATGTGAACATCCATGTTGCCAAGGTGTTAACAGTCCAAGTTAAAAGTATTTTTAGTTCTGCAGTTCTGCTAAAGTTTGCAAGGTGTATCATGAAGATGCAAAGTCAAAAAAGGCAAATACAAATATAAACTGCTTTGCAACCGCAATGACTTAACCAACATCTGTGTCCTGTTTATGCTAATTTTGGGCAATCTATTCAGTCTCAACAAGCCTATCCCTTTTTGAACATAAATCCATTTTATTGCATCACTGAGGCTACTACATTTGTCCGTACTGGATTGAGCAACATGACCACTGTTTCTGAAACTACGCTGCTCACCAAACCATAGAAAATTGTCCCGATTGGCCGACATGGCGCTTGGGCTCCCTGCCTGATTTGTTTTATTGCCCTGCACACAACAGACTAATGGCCCATTGCCTGCAAACATGGAGCAAATAGAGGCTTCTGCTCTTAATAACTGCTGTGAGAGGAAGGTAAGGAGAGGAACAGCAGAAAGGAGCTTAAGACAGAAAGAGAGGAGGAAAGAAACAGCAGCAATACAGAGAGGGGTGCGGCAGATGGAGCGAAGGGGTGAGAGTGCTATCGAGAGACGGATCGTGACGATAAAGTGAAAATGTGATCGAGACAGAAGTGGAGTGTAGGAGGAGAAAAAAGAGACAGGGGGAACACGTAAATGCAACAGACTTAGAAAAGTACGGTGACAAAAGAGGTGTAGCACTGACAGGAAAAACTACCATTACAACGATAATAAACTATTTTTAATATAAATGCAAAGGAGACATTGCTGTAAAAACCCTGTAATATCAAACACTATTAAAGAACAGGCTCAGTATATTATAGGGAATTTTCATGATAAAACATACTTTTTGCAGCTAATATGTGGTTGTAGAACATTTAGCAAAAAATGACTGATTTTAATATTTTTGCAGCCATGTAGACATTTCTTGCTCAAGAATCTCTGACACTGTTCAACAGTAATTTATCCAAACTCTTTGTGGTTTTCAGGTGTTTTTCATTCTATGATCTAGCTCCCATTAAAGTTCACTTCACGTCTTCAAAATGTTATACTTTTTCATGGTTTTCTGTTAGATGTGTGTTTTTGCTCATTGTTCTGCTGAAAATTTCCCTTAATTTTTGTTTTCTGAATCAGGGCAACATGTTTTGCTTCAGCATATGCAATAATTTAACTTTCTAATTATCTGAGATTTAATCACATAGTTTGGAAGCAGGTGGTGATGATATTTCCTCTAGAATCATCATTTTCTCTCCCATATACAACTGAATACACTTTTTTTTTTTACTAGAAATAACCCAGTTTTCAATACAGTCTGAAACCATTGATTCAGACTGCTGCAGGTCAGCATGAAGCTCTTATATGTGCTGAGTTATCCAACAAACTGAGTCTTTTTTTCTGCTGTAAAGACAATATTAACAAGTCAAAGCTGTGTAATATGTCTGAAAGTAGCCAATTTTAACTAAATGTAATAACTCAATGCCCATAACTTACCACGAGTAAAGTGACAACCAGTGAATTGTAGCTTAAAGCAGCCTCTTATAGAAATCTGAACACAACAAGCTTCACAGCTTTTACATGTTAACACACTGGGTGTGATGTGTCCTGCAGTCTTACAGCAACAAACAAGGTAGGAAATTATACTGTCACTAGTAGCTAATCCAGCTTAGATAGAGTGCATAAGGTAATTTTACTACTTACAATTAACACTGTTTGCTCAGCAACAAGGAACGAGGAGTTGTTATCTGTTAAGTGCCTAACACAACATGACAGACATGAGAATGTGATTTTAGAGACTGCTACTGAGTGGATTAAAAAAAAAAACAGTGAGATGGTGACTAAAAAGAAAGCATTTCAGAGATAGGGAAGGACACAGAAGAAAACATGTCTTGCTAAATTAGGAATGTGTGCACACACTCCAACACCTCCCGCTTAAATAACACACAGAGCACACGGTGATAAGAACACTAGCATGACACACAAGCAGAAGGACATGTCCATGTATGTTTAGACATGTGCAACATGCACACCTACACCCACACACACTCACATTTGACAGTGTCAGAAGGCCTGTGGTAACCATGGAAACCTCATCCTTGTGACCATGGGGTTCCCCGTTCAAACCCTTTCATTCCCAGCGTGGATATAAGTGCTCTGCCCACCTATAGCACACAGACTTTGCAAGGCACAAAATCTTCAAACGTTATGGAAAGCTGCTCGGCCGCAACAAGTTTCAATCCAGAATCAAAGGTGTCTTGCGCAATCTGAAAATTAAAATGTTTACTTTTAACTTTGTGGAGTTATTGCTGGTAACATTTGTTACATAACATGTGATGCATTTAAGGCAGCATGATGGATCAGTGGTTGGCACTGCTGCCTCACAGCAAGAAGGTCCTGGGTTCAATCCCCGGTTGGACCTGGGATCTTTCTGTGTGGAGTTTACATGTTCTTTTCGTGCTTGCGTGGGTTTCCTCCGGGTACTCCGGTTTCCTCCCACAGATCAAAAACATGCATGTTAGACTGCCTTCAGGTCCAGGCCTCCCTTGCAAAAGAGATCTGTGATCTCAGTGGGATTTGCCTGGTTAAATAAATTTTAATAAATGTGATTAAAATCTGATGCGGAAATTTTGTTTCCTGTCTAATGTTCATAGTAGGAGTCACTAAGGAATTGTTAACAATAAATGCATGTCGTGTGTTTCAGTCACTACAAAACAACTTATCTATGAGCAAGGTCATAAAACACGCAGCTGAAATAACGATAAGTTGTTCAGCTCTGTTTTCTAATAATAAAATCCAAACTTCCTTCAGAATGTTTAAAAGACATAAGCTTAATAATTGGGACTGTCATCGAAGTAGACAGAAAATGCTGAGTCAGACTGATTGTGAAGTTGAGTCTTTTGCATGATGATTTGTAGTTCAATTACATCACCAAATTCGCTCCGGGTATGAGTGCAGTAAATGGTTGTCTGACTATGTGTGGCCCCGTGGGGCAGTGACCTGCCCAGGGTTTAGTCTGCTTCTCCCCAGTGACTGCTGGGTAGGCACCAGTCCCCATGACATGGAACAGTGTGTAAAAGAAGAAAATACATGGTCGGGTAAATAGATAGTAATACTTCATTTAAGATTGTAAAAAATAATCCCGAAAAACATTAATTGCATTTTACATCTCATCTTTAGGGTGGCACAGTGGTTCAAATGATAGAGCTGTTGCCTCTTAGCAAGAAGGCTGCTAGATCAAATCCTGGCCCTGTGTCTTTCAGGGTGAAGTTTGCATGTTCTCTCTGTGCATGTGTGGGTTTTCTCCAGATTCCTCCCACAGACCAAAAACATTAGGTTGTTTGTCTCATTTGTTTCTCTGTATCCCTGTGATGGACTTGAGACTTAGAAGCAGGTAAAGTTAATGGATGTATTGATGGATGGATGAATGGATTTCATCTTTATCTGCAAAAGAAATGGGGGGCAGACTTAGAGAAAAACTATCATCATATGTTTAACTCTGCAAATTTAATAAATAGTAGGGTTGCTGAGTACAATTAAACTGAGTATGGTGATGTCTAGTGCTCTAGAAGTGATTTGTTTTTTCCCACTGAGGTCATTTTAGGGTTTTTACTGGTTCAATAAATATTTTAAATTGAAAGAGACAATCTTTTTAAGGCTGTGCACTGATAGTATACTGTAGTACTATTGGTAGATGAAAAGTTCAAAAGCTGTCCGTGATCAAGATTAGAAACCAGCAAAACTAACATCTATTTTTTTTTTTTTACTGAAGAAGCCACTGAAGAGGCTTGCATACATATACTATAATTATTATGTGCGTGGGTTTAAGAAAGCAGAGATGTTTCCTCTTAATGTATCTTTACATCTTGTATGTACAACAGCTTGCCTGGTAAAATAAGGATACACTGACTCACTGAAGCTCCTACACAGGCTCTGTCATAAAGCTACTCAGACAAAAAAGGTCATCTGTGGCAGAGCTTCAAGACAGCCACACACAGCCAACACACTTCTGTGCCCCGAGCAGCCACACAGCTTCATTAACACTGTTAGACGTTTAACCTAAATTTAGATGTGCAAACTTGAATCAGTGTTTGCACATCTACTTTTAAATTAAAGTAGATTTGCTTTAATTTTGAGACAACATGTGGTTTCCTTTAGCTTAAAGCTTAAAACAACTTTGACCTGACCCCTTCAGATGATTTTAATTGGCTGAACACGTCTGGGACACTCACACAGACCAACAATGTTCAACATTTTACAACATGAGTGGAGATCTGTTATGATCAGGATGTCTTTGCCTATTTACTCTGACAATCTAATAGGGGCTAAATTATGACGCTAATGGAACAGAAAACTTTCCAGGTCTATTTTTTTTTAATTCACCCTCTTCCTTACCCCAAACTCAGACATTCCTACCGGTAAGTTAAAAAATGATCTTCTTATCTGTAAAATACATCTACAGGAGTCTAAAAAAAAAATGTGTGCTCTTTAAAAATCTTTCTCCTCTTTCTCTTTGTCAGAACTGACTGTGACTTCCAGTGAAAGGTCCCTGTGGATATTAAGGTGTAGGGAGTTATTCCCAGAGCAGTGCAGCAGACATAACCCTCAGTCGCCATACAAGCAAGAAGTGCAAAGGCTAAATGATTGTTTCCACCGAGGGAACAAGAAAGCAGAGCAGACAATAGACAGTAGCGAACAGTTGCTTCAGTTCTTTCATTGAAGTTCTTGGAAGACAACAAAACATAAATAAACTGAATCTAGACATTCCTGTCCTGGATATTATTTTTTACAGCCACAAAGTTTTTGATTGCATTAATAAGAGCTGGCATCCACATACTGTACGTGGACAACCTGGCATCCACATATGCAAGAGTTCGGGTCTTAGGAGGTTAAGCTAGGCAACAACAAAGATTTTTGTCATGATTTGAGGTGTAAATTGATAGCATCCAGGATGCATCCAAAGCAGTCAAGCAGAAAGCAAGTAACTATTTAGTCAGACTTGCAAGAAGATAACCAGGCAGGCAAGAGAAGGTCCACAAAAAGGTCGATAGGACCAGCTGAGCAGAGACCAGAGATGGTCATTCAAGGCAGAGTTTAGTCTGCCTGAGCAGAGGAAGCATCAACACCTCTGATAAAAGATGAGGGCGAAGTGTCTAGTGAAGCAAGGATCACTGACAGGAGCAGAAACTCTAAGGATGGTAAGTTAATGTAGAAACAGAAAAGTCTATGGACGGGGTCATTTTAGCAATAGTACTCCAGGATGTCAGTCAGCTTGTAGGGACAGGGACCACAGGACAGACAATGTTTCTGTAGAACCTGTGGCACTTTGAAAGTTGAAACTGCCTGAAGTGGCTCCAACAAATTCTCCTTCAAGACTGAAGCTGAAAAAAGCAAAATGTCTGTGGCTGAGACGTAAAGCTGGGCTAAGTTCAGCGTTAGACATTAAGCCCGTGTTTAGTTATGTTGTGTTGTTTATTTGTCATATGCAGGTTAGCACAAGGTTAACCATGCAATGAAATGTTCAGGGGAAGAACAATTTGACTTGCTAAAATAAAAAAACAAAAAAATATATAAAAATAATAATAATACAAAAGCTTGCAAGAAGGGTACAAAATAAAGTATCAAAAAGGCAAAAAAGAAATATGATATTTACAAGGTCCAAAAGAAAAATAGTAAACAACAACATGGTAAAATATAACAGTGAATGCAGAATTGAATTTTTATGAATAAGTATTTCACAGGTAGTAATCTAAGCTTAAAGTGTGTGTGACATGATTTTTGAACTTTACATAAAATGGCACAACATATATATCTTGTATCATTCAACT
>JARVGS010000979.1:13395398-13406265 GCA_031762315.1 Hypsolebias antenori | reverse complement strand
TTTTTGATAATTATGTAGGGTACTGTCTTAGGATAGGCTAAGTACTTGGTAATACAGTACTGTACATGTATATATGGTGCAGTTTGTGCGTATGTTCCGACTTACGTCAAATTTGGTTTACGCCGCCGCCGTGAGAACGGAACTGCGTCGTAAACCGAGGACTACCTGTATATTATTATTATTATACAAAACTACAATATTTAAAAAATATATACCTCTTGAAAGATAAGATGTTTGCAAAAACAGTAAGCTAAACTGTTGTTTTTATATTCTTTAAACATGTAATACTGTCTGTGTCAACATGTAAACTCTGGTGGTATTTTATTAACCTTTTTGAGTAAACAATTTTTTAAATGCTTCCAAGATGACTTTTACCATAATTTGTTTTTGCTGGGATTTCAGTGAACGTCTCATCAGGCAGAGTAATGTTAGTGTATAGTATCAGAGGACAGTGGAGCCCCCATGAAAACTATCTGTCGGGAACCTAGAGCAATGAGGCTGAGAGAAAGTTAATCAGAAGGCCCTTCTTTGATGAAATGACCTCAAGTAAAGTTGTGGAAAAACTGAATATGTTTCCTCTGCAGCAGGCTGCAGTCCATCAACCACCTAGAACCAATCTGAGGCTTATGACGGTAGCAGGGGAGAAGATACATTAGGCCTCCTTCCAGTGGGTAATGAATGGAACTAATAGGAATAGGCAATCCCACTCCACACCACTAATATATGTAGAATAATACAAGAAAAAGTGTTTGTTTTTTGCACTTGGAACGTAATGTGATGCTGCGTTTCAAGTTTCAAAATATGTCAGTTTCTCAAAAGGCCAAGTTACATATTTCCATTATGATTGAGTTAAAAGGTATGATGGTCATTCAGTTGTTCAACACTGAGATATTTTAACAAATCTTCTGTCACTGGTAAAATATTTGGGACAATTTTGATCCTGTGAATTCCAGTGAGTGTTAAATCCTGATAATGCTAATATGTTATTATCAATATGTTGACATTTGATGTTATTTTGCTACATATTAGCCTATTGAATTTTTTTTTTTTTTTATCAGACTGCAACATTTTGAAATTGTAAGAAGTTGTATAAATTGAAACAAGACAAAAAAAAATAAATGGCACATACACGTTGTTGGTTATGACTGCTTTCATTTTTTTCGTTGAGTAAAATGAAGATTAAGTTGTTACTTCTGAACGAAGATAATTTAGTTGAGGCAACCGAATGGATTTCAGGCCATCTAGTGTTAATTATCCATGTGGGTTCCACATTTAAAATTTCATCTTCATTACATTTAAACAGCATTATGTTGGGCGGCTTCTGCTGAAGCTGCCATGTGCTGAGCAGTTTAATCCAAAATGTTCCACGGTAACATGAGTTCCTGCTGCTTGAAAATGGAGCTTGATCTTTTTAATTTATCAGGAATATCATCTCTTTTTTTCCTCACTTCATTTGAGGTGGATGTGATTTCCTAATTTGTTGACCACAACCTTTGACTTTCCTGGAAGGGAGGTTGGAGATGGGGTTGTATGAAACTTTTGTCCTGCAGGTATGAAGATCACATCACTAAAGTTCAATAGATCTGATGCAGACTGGAGCAGACCAGAATAGATGAGTTGCAGAAGTGGTCAAAAGTCATTTAATAAAATGTCTGCCGCTTTATTCTTTAAGGCTTATTAATTGTATGAGATGTTCTATAGTTTTTTTTCTACTATTCAAATGACATTTTATCAATTTAGGTGCAAGCTGACAAATGTAAAAGTTCACTGGAAACCTTTTTCTACAGTTGTTAATCAATCAAGCCACCAAAATAAAACATACAGGAAACTTTATTCCTCTGTGTGAATTATTGTTTGTCAGAATGGGGTAGCCAGTTTGTTTGTAAAAATGATAATAATAAGTATAAAAAGATTAAAAATGGGAGCATAAATGTTCATTGAGCCCCATTGATTTTCCACAAATTAATCTGATTTATGCTTTTTTAATTTATCTATTTATATGATTTTTGGTGTTTTATTGATAACTGGTTTGCATTTTGTTTTGTTGACACAATTTGCAGCACTGGCTGCGGTCCTCCCACCAGCCAGGGCTCGGAATCCGGCCTTTGTGAGCAAGCAAGGCCAGGGCTCGGGGTCCAGCCTCGCGTGCTTCAATAAGTCGGCAGCTTGTATAATCCTCCGCGATGACTCTGCTTGCTCAAATTTTGTTGTCGGTCACCAAACGCAAAAAAACGCCTGGACTTCAGAAGTAAGCACGGCGTTGTCATTATTGTTTGTAAAATCTTAAAAATACTGTAGATCCAGCCACTGCTCTGCAACCCAAGAGATTGCAAATGGCGGATCGGTGAAAAGTTTCTGAGATCCAGTGACTCCTCCCCCTGACCAATCATAGTCCAGCCTTCATGTTTTGGTCCGGACTCGGCTCGACTGATCTCGCTCGGTCCCACCAGAGAAGCAGGGACAAAAAGAGGACTCGGATTGCCTCAAACCATCTAAAATACTAGCTAAAGTATTGATGCAAAAGGGTTCTTTCCGTGGCGCGGTTCCTACTGCCCCCTTACGGTCAAGAGCGGTATCGGTGTGCTAATTCACTGAACTAAATTGACTTGTGTTCACACAAACCAAAATTATTGTGTTGGGTCAACATGTGGCATAATCATGTTATCTTTACTAGAATTAATTAATTAAACACAACAAACTTTTTTTTATATGTTACCTTGAAATGAAATGTTAACATAATATGAACAACTGCCCTGTTTCAATTCTTTGAGTGTAGTTGGGGCTGAGTAGGATCAGTGCAAATGGGGCATAAGATGGTTAAGGGAAATGTATTGAAGTAAAAGTACACATTTTATTGAGGAGATGTAGTAAAGTAAAAGTGAAATTTACTAGAAATGTAAATAACAAAGTAAAGTAAAAATATGTCAAAATTCTACTTAAGTACAATGAAGTATTTTGTTACATTACAACACTGGAAATACTGTATAGGCATAAGCATTCTTCCACAGGGTTCTTATCAAATTACGTGAAAAAGGTGTATTTTTTTCTTCTTTTGTGTATAACATGTGTATGATTGTCAGTCATGGATGTATCTCCTTCCAAGAGCAGAGAGTAAATGCTTAGAAAAGCTCAGCTCGTCAATAAAGCGTGGACAACTTCCTTAGGGCCGAGTGCAGCGTACTGAATAATGCATGTCCTCAGCTGCCATTAACACCACCTTTAATTGCTCCCCCCCCCCCCCCGCCCCCTGTTTTCTTCTGACTGAGATGTGTGTCTGTGTAGTAACAGTTATTCACAAAAATCATTTTTAAAATAACCAAGGGGTAGAGCTGTAAAACTGTGTAAAATCAATAACTACCCAATTACTGGTCATTGAATTTGTGTGCCTGCTTGCGTTTGATAGTTTTACTAATAAAACCAACTTTTGAATGAATAATTTCGCTTAGAAAAATCTTATATTTCTACATTACTTGCAATGAGGGAAAAATATTAAAAGCCCTGAAGACATGAGTTGTTTTACTAGATACCAACAATGTGTCATTCCATTAGATTTAGTCTTAGTTAATATCTTAGATTTCATTACTGTTATTTTACATTTTTATTGTTGGATGTAACTGGGACCCTGTGTACATAATTTCATTCCACCCACATGTACCACAAGTGGTGGAACGACAATAAAGAATATCTGAATCTGAATATGAATTAATAGTCATGTTGAAACCAAGTTAATTTTCTGTTCTATTGTAAATTTCAGTTAGTTTAGATTAATCAGCTTATTTTAAACCTCTTTTCTTACTTTAACTAATCTTACTACATCATCGGAACATTATAGTTCTGAATGTTTCTCCCTCTATTCCCCAATCTTCATGTTTTCTTTGTTCATGTTGTGTTAGTTCACACATGGTAATGGACTCAGCAGTTGAGTTGAAGCATTACCAAATTAAAACAAAAGCTAAACTGTACACTAGGGCTCAATAGTTTTTGTTGTCTCATGACAGGACGCTTGCTCAGTTTCAGTAGAACAGAGTCAATGCCAAATACATGTCAGATTAAATCTCTAGTGTCCTTGATGAAATGCCTTTTACACTCTTCCAGTTTGCACATCCAGGCTCCCATGTCACCACCTTTCCTAGGTGTTTTTTTTTAAACCATTTGTGGCAAACTGTAGATAAGATAAAACTAGTCAACAAGGCTAAAAATTGTTCTAAGCCAGTTTCACACAACTGAGATAAAAAAAATGCAACGAAGATTTGTTTTCAAGAATTATTGCTGAAATATTAGTCACATGGAACGTTAAGGTTGAGAAGTGTGTGTCAACAAAAGCCTAAAGTTAATCCAAAATAACAGTAGTCATTTGTTAATTTAATATCAGGTCATCAATAAACAACTTGCTCATGGCCAAATGTTTGTAAAATCTTGAGTACTGTAGATAAAACTACATTGTGTTTGAACAAAGACAGCCCATCTTGATGCATCACATTCCAAATACAGTTCACACAAATGATCTAATTATGATAATAGAAAGTTCAACTCCGATTCTAATTCCAGTTTAGTAATCCCAAATACATTAAATATAACCAGTTTTCCCAGTAAAATCCATCCATCCATCCATCCATTATCTTTACCCGCTTCTTCCTTTTTCAGGTAGCGGGGGTCACTGGTGCCCATGTCCAGCTATCACTGTGCAAAGGGCGAGGTACACCCTGGACAGGTTGCAAGTCCATCACAGGGCACAGAGACAAATGAGACAAACAACCATTCACTCTCTCATGCACACCTAGGGATAATTTTAGTTCCCAATCAGCCTAACATGCATGTTTTTGGTCTGTGGGGGGAAACCGCAGTACCTGGAGAAAACACACATATGCACAGAGAGAACATGCAAACTCCACCCAGAAAGGCCACCATGCCAGGATTTGAACCAGGGTGATCTGCTCGCTGAGGCAACAGCTCTACCAACAGTGCCACCGTGCTGCCCCAGTAAAATACAGTCCAATTAATCCAGTTTAATCCAGGTAAACCTTTGAACCGATGTAGTGTTAGAGTTTATCAAATGCTGTTTTGTCAATAGGAAAAAAAGACAGAACAGACGTGGCCAGCAAAATTAAATTACTGTAATTTATGTTTTATCAGCTAAAAAAAAAATCATGTTTTTCTGCATAAGTATGCATACATCATGACAGGAAGCTGAAGTTGTCTTTGTGGAATCTTCAAGTTTTATTTTCTTTCCCTGATGCAAAAAGACTCGACAAAAAGAAGCAACTACAGTATGTCCAAACTATTTTGACATTGTTTTGGTGTCTAAGAGTCAAGTGAACCAGTGAAATTTTGATTGTAACACTTTTTTGTTTTATCGCATATGTAAGTATACAGTACCTTCCTGTGCATCTGTACTGTAGGTGTTAGTATAGTCTGCTGTCTCCTGGCATTGTCCGTATTCACTTACTCCAGGTTTCTGTTTGTTTCCACAACCAAAGCACAGGAAGCTTTTTCTGACAGGATGTCACCCAGGTGTTGTTAACGTTACCTTGCTCTACAAAAAAGTGATGCCTCACCTGGCTCTCTGCTCATTAGCTACTTTGCTGAAGTGGTGACGAAAATGGAAAGCAAGATGATAGACTCAGCCATCTGAGAATTTTGTCTTATACAACTCTGATTTTGACATGCCTCTCACCTATTCTTTAATCATAGACCAAGAGAGTATTATTCTCTTTACTCTTAACTTCCCTCCTTCAACTGTAGTTTTTGAAGTAAACTGTAAACAATTTGGGAGTTAGAAATATAGTCAATAGAAAATCCAATAAAGACATCTACAAGCTAATGAACAAGATGTATTTGCCATTTTTACATGAATAGAGAGCAATGTGCATTGTTGCATCCACATAAGATTTACTGAAGGTGTGAACAACATCCAGTAGTAAGAACAGCAGCTGAGTAGTTTAGAAATTATATTAGTAAGGTGATTGTTGGAACAAAACTAATTTTAGTCTATGTTATTTCAAATGAGAATTGTTATAATTAGAGCTTTAAATAAAAATGTATTCTGCAATGTAGCTTGAAAGTTATCGTCCTTAAGTTGGTCTCCAAGTGCACAGGCATCCATGGTCCCCAGAGCATAAAGCCTTTTGCTTTAGGTTTTCTACATTTTAATAATTGTAAGATTATGGCATAGCAGTATATTTTAATGTTTATAAGCCCTTTTCTTGAATAAACCTTTTTTCCAGAAATGGCATCTAAAATCATCTAAAAATGGCAGAGCTTCACTCTTTCCATATTTTATGTTATAGCCTTATTCCTGAGTCAATGGATGTCTTATTTCCCCTCAAATTTCTACACACACTACTGAAAACAGCAAAATGTTAAAATGTTTCAAATGTACAAAATAAGTTATCAAATGTAATAACGGTGAAAAACTAAATATATTATGTATCTTAGTTTGCAAAACCTCCTCCAAGCACTCAAAATTGAGATTACTGTACAGTACTTGCATGGTTTTAACATGATTGTCAGTTTAATGACCCCAAGTGGTAGACTGAAGAAACACAGACTCAAGTTTACAAAAAGTGCTTATTTACAGTGCGGGTTAGCAGGTGCTTGGTTGCAGAGAAAAATGGGAGACAGGATGAGTATGGACGAATACAGACTGGTTCAGAAGATGATTGATATTTTGAAGTTGTCTTATGGTAGATTGTGTTACAGGTTGCGTCGGAGAGGGGGAGGTTCAGAGTCTGATGGAAGTGGCAAAATCCAGAGAGGTAAGTATGAGGCAGATGGGGGGTTGTTGAGGTTGTTGTCCAGAGGTGAGTTTTGAGCAGAGCAATGGTGTGTAGGATTGATGAGCTAGACACAGCCAAGGAGCCAGGAAGGAGTCAAGCAGAAACAACAGGCAGTACTGGACAGATGGGCAAAAACATCAACAGGTTAGTCAAGGTTCATACAGTTCAGGTTTCAGGCTGTCGCTAAATTACCAAAGGCATTTAATGCTCCAGCATAGGCTGAACGTCTGGCCGAGGCTTAAATAGTGCAGGAGGTGCTGGTGCAGCTAATCAGATGACTGTCTGCTGTGGCGGAAGGTGGTTAAGGTGGAAAAACTGAGAATTCCATGATTTTCTTCTGATCATCCTTCAGATGTTTCTACAACATAGACTTCATATACAGTAAATTCAGAAGATAGGACATGATTTGGAAGGATATGCATGCTTATAAAAGGTCCCATAGCTGAAAGTACATGTCAGACCACAAACCAAGCCATGTAGTTCAAGGAATTGGCTGTAGACCTCCAAGACATGGTTGTATTGAGGTACAGATTTGGACAATGGTCCAGAATTATTTTTGCAGCATTTAAGGCCCCATTGAGTACAGTGATCTGCATTGGTAGTCTCTAACCACCAGCCTGGAGAACAGTATCAAACCTTGGATTATTTGGTACCAGACAACAAAAAATAGTAACAAAAGATAATTTATTTATGTCCGTTTGCATGGTAAATCATTCAAATCACTTTAGTCCATGCCTTTTCAGCATATGTCTTGGTCTCTGTATTTTATGCACTAGTAAGTCTACAAACTAACTTTTGCAAATATGATTAAAAAATATTTTTGCTGGAGGGCTCAACCCTATTGTTGAGACAGCAGAAGGCTCCACAACAGCTTTCATACAATAGCAGAGATTTTTTGGAATGGACTGATTCTTTGCCTTCATTATCTCAGTTTGTGAATGATCACCTGTGTCAGCTTTCAAAAAAATCTGAGCAATACTTCCCTATCGCAAAAGACCCGACACTGGGAAGGAGTGGATCCACTATCTACCTGTATTTTGGTGCTTTGCCACTGTCTCTACACTCATCAGTTCAACACCACACCAAACAGTTAAGGGCCTACTCACTGCTGGTACCCACCCTCCATTCAGCCTAGTTTATGGAACCACCTTATTTGTGGTTCCAAGTGAACTGCTCTGAGGTGATAATTGTGATATTAACTGACAGCAGCCGTTGATTAGCCAACGCAGCTATGTCACTGGATGACCTACCCAGCAAAACTGGAAACTACATCTAAACCTTCAGAACCTTTCCAATAGTCTTGAATGTGTGTTGTTTTTGTTAGTTTCTGGTATGGAAGTTCCAATAATAGTGTTGTGGACCAATGACGAAGTACAGACCTTCCTAACTTTATTAGCCGATGTTAGGATTCAGCATGAGCTGGACAGCACTATACAAGAAATGAACACATTTAAAGATAAAATAAGATACTGTATGATAAAACTTTATTGTCCACCAAGGTGGAAATTTTCCTTTGGCTCTCCAACCATAAAATAAAACACATTCATACAATCAAAATATTTACAGACAGATATCAGAGATGATGGCCACACCAAACTGGGATAAACTTAAAAAATTAAGTCATTAGGGCAATTAATGACCATAACCAGCTGAGTGGCTCAAACACAATGACCTGTTACGATACTGCCCACTTTGCATTGATGATCCTGCCCACAAAGTGGGGAACAAGTCACAGTGGCAAATCAGCTACCTGAGAAGGACCGATAAGACGAGAGCTGAGCAGAGTAACACTTATCAATGGCATTGAGACTTTTATGAACAAGCCAGCGAATCATCTTTGTGCTTAAAGATCAACTGCTTTAAATGGCAAATGATTGTGGCCTTAAAATTATGTTTGAGACAACCTCAAGTCTGCCAACATTCTGGATTAAAGTCAAGGTGGAGCTACAAAAGCACTGAAAATTGTGCTTCTATTTCCAACATCCAGTGACAATGAAAAATTGAAAGGATTTTCTGTATTGATAGCAACCAAAATGAGACTACGAAGTAGACTGGACAAAAGGAACAAGCTTCAGTTTGTCACCTATAATGCATAGATAAGACTGTTTAGCTGTAGTGAAACAAGCTCAGGACTCCCAATGAGTCTGTGTTATGGTGAATTGTAGTACATGAATTACACGATAATAATGTACATCAAATGACATAACATAAAAAGTATATTTAAATTTGCATTATATATGCAGTAAGCAAATTATATGATGCATTTTATTGGGTTTAGTTTTGCACGTGACCTCCTCACACTGACAACCCTCCTGCTGGTCCATGGAAAAAAAAAAGGTCTTGCATAAAACTGGTCCATGGTGCAAAAACAGGTTAGGGATCAGTGATCTACATCATCTGTACATTGGACATGTTTGGAGCCACCAGGACTCTTCCTAGAGATGCCAGTTTGAGCAATTGGGTAGAAAAGCCTCACACAGTGAGGTGACGAAGACCCCTATGATGTCCCTGACTTGATCTTTGGAGAGAGGATAGTCTTCTAGAAATTCAACCATTTCTGCAGCCTTCCACCCATCAGGACTGTATGACCTTGATTAAGTGTTTGTTTTTCACTTAAGCAAAATAATAATTTGATGTTTCAACTCTGTTGAGCACTGACAATTTGCCCTCAAATGCACCAAATTCAAGATTGTGTTTTGTTCAGTAGCGCTGTTTTTTGGGAATTGTATCTGTGCTTTCTATTGGAAATGAAATTAAATGAATAAACGAATAGATAATAAATAAATAAATAAATAAATAAAAAGAGGAGAAAAAAACCTGAACATCACATACAAGCACAGTCAGGGATATAAATGATTTTCCAAAGGGTGTGCATCCTTCACCAATGTGTCAATGAATATATTTCAGAAAATATTCAGTCATCTTTCTGCTGATGCAACTGCTGAGCAAACTGTCACTTGACATCTGAAATTGACAACAGTAATAGTGGGAATCAGCATAATGCAAACACTTAGAAGGAAAATAATGATCCAAACAGTAAAGAGAGTCCCCCACTGAGAGGAGGATTACAACTCATTATCACAAGTATGCACTGATAGAGAGTTTTTGCTTTCCAATATCGCTGCTCTCACCTCACAACAAGAGAAACACTTGGAATGTGAGTTGGCTCCAGCAGTGTTCTCTTTATTTAGCCAGCAGCAATTATGTTTGAGTTACAAGAAATTCAACAGATTACTGAGTTTTCCAATCTTCTCATTAAATGTGAAACAGGGACAACAGGCAAAGCTGAGCCAAAAATCAATGAAAACCAAGAAATGAACAGAAAAAGAAAACAAATCTGGAATCGTATTTGTATTTTTACGTTCACAAAGAATAAACTAAGATAATATTGAAGAAAACAAAAAACATGGTAGTAAAACATTACTTCAGATATATGAAGTTTTTCTACATTATAGTAACAACACAAAATTGAAGGCCAGAATGTTTTACCAGAATGATTTTAAACATTTTTCACAGAAAAAAAATGAAAATAAAAATCAACACTGTGTGCAACAAACACAAGAAGAACATTTTACACAATGACAATTTAACATATTTTAAAATTGTTATGCAAAATACAATTATCTGGTAATTTTTGTGTGGAAGTAATACATGATAGAAGAAGACATTTTTTATTTTATTAACTAAACATGTAACTTAGTGAGCATCTCTGTTGGTCTTGTGAGAAAAATATAGGATTCTCCAACAGAATACAGGTGGTCACCGACTTACGGCGCCCCCGACCTATGGCAACTTGGACCTACGAACGCATCATATTTAATATGTACAGTAATTAATAAAAATATGAAAAAAAATATATATTTTTTTGTTTAATGTACTTTTTTCATGTGTACAGCACATTGTTGCAGCTGTGGTTGTTTTAAATGTCTTTATAAATAACGTATTAGTATTTTTATTTTTTATTATTATTATTTTTAACCCTATTTAGCGAGCTTCCGGTAGCTTCCGCCAGTTACCGGTGTTACACCAAATTCTGTGACCTATCATATTCTGTGACCACAGGGGGCGACAGCGCATTCAATTGCTGTTGT
>JARVGS010000979.1:13358930-13375036 GCA_031762315.1 Hypsolebias antenori | reverse complement strand
ACTTGCGACCCGTCCAGGGTGTACCCCGCCCCTCGCACAGTGATTGCTGGACATGGGCACCGGCGACCCCCGTGACCCAAAATGGTAGAAGTGGGTAAAAGATAATGGATATACAGCCAGAAGTTACAACATAGCAATCTACTGTACCAAACAGACACAACAAAGTGCAACTAGCTTCAAGCATTGACCATTAATTTAACCATTAGGCATACAATGACAGAAAATGGAGGATTCACCTGCAGTACCTTCATACAGATGAACATGCTGTACTTCCTGTTTATGACTGTTGTATTCAGCTGCTCATGGGGTTGGCTGCAGGGCTTTATCCATATTTTACATTTTTCCAGACTCAGTTTAGGTTTTGGAAATGGAATAAACTGTATTCCACCCTCTAAAGCAGAACTACTCAACTAAACTGCTCAGGGGGGCCACAGTTACTGAAAGCCAGCAGCTCAGGGGCCCGACATCCAGCAATTAAAGTCATTATGTAAATAAACCATTATCACAATAATATGTTACCTTTTAAATTTGTTTATTTTGTTGCATTGAATCACATTGTAATAAACAGAACTCAAACCCAGAATTGCATTAAAAATATATATATATATATTGTTTCACTTTATTTTTCATGGGTGCTGAGTTCAAATTCAGGGGTGCTTGAGCACCCTCAAAAAGAGGCTAAAAAATGTCATGCCATATCTTGTGTGGTTTTATATGGTTGGTTTGGGCAGCATGGTGGATTAGTGGGTATTATTATTGCCTCACAGCAAGAAGTTCCTGCCCTGGTTTAAACGTGGGGGTCTTTCTGCATATGGAGTTTGCATATCCCCCATGTGTTCCTGAGTAGCAGATGCTAGAGGGTCCAAACATGCACGAGTCTGACCTTTACTGACGGAAACAGATAAATGTCACATTAAAGCCTGAGTGAAGGAGCTAATAACAGCATCGCTCCTCAGCCTGTTTCTTTCTGTAAACATTTGTGGTTTTGGGAGAGGACATTAAAAACAACGCAACAGAGAAATAATTGTTTCATTATTCAGCTGCATATTTCTGACGAGCACACTGAAGTCAAGCGCATGCACGAGGGTTCAATGGCACTTAAAAAATAAGCATCAACAGCTTCAGTGACTCACATTTTAAACTTATTGTTTTCCTATAAAAGCTGCACTAATAGAATTAGGAGGAAAATTTATAAAACTCCTCACCACTTTTAATTTATGGTGACCAAAGTTTGAAAATATGAATTTAAAAAAGGCTGAAATTTTTCTAAAACTGGGTATTTTCTATAAATTTTATGTACTGTTGTTACATTTTTATACAACTGTGTTGCATTTGATCACTGAGAAGGGTTTGGAGAAAGCAGGACAATTTTTATTTAAAAAAAGTTTAGAAATAATATCTAGTGTGTTATACCATCAGTTCATGCTCAATAATCCAGGCACTAATCTAACAATGGTTAGGTCGTCTGGACGGTTTCTTCTTTAGCTGAGACGTTCCATCCTTCATCCGAAGGACTTCTTCAGTCCGCAAAGCCACATACAAACTGGAGTCCCACAAATACCACACTCCCATAATGGGAAAAAACAGTTTGCTGTTGAGAAGATTGTTTCTGAGACCCACCTTCTCCCCCATCAACTTCTCTGAGGAAGTCATGTCAGTGTGTAATCTTTGTCTAACTTGTGCCTATTTCAGGCAGAAGACAGTAAAACACCTATAAAATGACAAATTGACTCAAAGATAAATCATTTTAAACATGTTAAACAAAAAAAATTACCACCAGTTGAGATGAAATCTCTCCAGTTTATGTCTAAATCTCTTTAATAGATTTTGCACCAAATTCTATTGTTCACCCTACGAGGGAGTTAATTCAATTAAATTCAATACAGTTTATTTATGTAGCACCAAGTCACAGCAGAAGTCATCTCAGGGCACTGTACAGAAACATAAAAAGTAAGTTAATAACATTATTTATCTGAGGAATAATGGAAGGGATTGTGGAGCAAAAACTGTTCTGTCGTTTGAAAACCAGTTGCAGATGGTGAGTAATATTTTGTGGGTGGCTGTGCATCCTCCAAACCCTCGTCATTATTCATCCTAATGTGAATTAAATGAAGTACAAACAAATGAATGCAGTCGATTAATCAAAGAAATCATTTGATTTTTGTCACCACCAATTAAAAAAAGAAACATTTAAAAGTAAAAAAAAACAAAAAAAACATGCACAATCCAGGAATCAGAAAACCAACTTTTTAATACTAATGAACATCGCATGAAATGTTTTCCATTTGCAATTAAAATAACATCTCAAAACACATCATTTTTATGTTTCAAATCCTAATTATACAAGAAGAAAAAAGCTTATCCTGAACTGAATCGGATGTTGCAGTTTGAAAGAGTTTACTCCGATAAAATTCTAAATATATTGATTCCTCCATCTTCTAGTTGTTGTCCGGTCGCAAAGGCAACAGGTCATGGTCTGGACCCAGACTTCCCACTCCACAGTGACATGCTCCAGTCCCTCCTGGGGGACCCCAAGGCGTTCACTAGCCAGAGAACATACACAACCCCTCCAGCGAGTTCTGGGTCTGCTTCTTCCAAGTGGCATGAGCCCAGAAAACTTTACCTTCTCTCCACAGAATTGCTACTTTAACAAGATGGAGGGGTCTGAGTACCCCATGATCCTGGAGACTATGTTGTCTGAGGGATCAGCCACTGGAAGGGTCTCCCATGGCAAACAGGCCTCAGGAAAGGGGTCAGACCAAGAGTTTTATAAAGCTTGATGGATGAACACAGGCCTGAAAAGAGAAATGGTAGTGGTAGGTGGATCGATCCAAATATCGATACCGAAGCTGATACTGACATTGATCCATACCAGTGTAATAATATATTGATACTTTAGCTTCAGTTTCTTTCCTGTATGCAGTGCTGCAGTGTCATCAAAGATGCGAGCCGACTGTGTAAGTGCCGCTCCTGTCACAGAACAGAGCAACGTTGCAAAGGCAGGCAGGGCCCTCAGAGAGGCTGCTGGGAATATATCTTTGAACTCGAGGCTTTGGGGGTTGCTTTGTTATTTACACTGTATTTATTGTATTGTCACTAATTATTTTTGGTTTGTAATTATTTTTTCAAACCCAGAAAAGAAATTCACTCAAGAGGAGAAATTTAGTTTTATTCCTTTATATTCTACATATATTTTACTGTTTTATAACATTTGTTGCAGTGTGATAACTTTGTACTGTTTGTTTCTTTAAGAAAAAAAAAAATCCAGAAAAGGAGTGCAATGAAGGCATAATATTTATTTAATTATCATAGTTTCTGAACACAATGTTTTAATTTATTCTTGAGTGATCATTTTGTGCACTTTGTTTAAGAGGAAAAAAAATCCAGTCATCACAAGGTATGCAGAAAATTATTTTGTTACAGTTCTATTTTTCAGGAAAAAAAAAAACTTTTGTTATAATAAAGTATTTTTTTATTTACTTATAAAGTTTGTTTAATTCTATCCTGGGTTTTAACTAATAAATGATCTGAAGGAATAAAAATTACAAAAGGCTTAAACGTCATCAAAATTCATCATAATTTTTTTTAAGTATCATATCGGCATCGAGATCGATATCGGCGATACTGAACCTGCATTTACAGTATTTGGTATCGGCTCGATGCCAATTTTTTGCAGTATCACACACCACGAAGAAACGGTGTAACTTCCTTGGAGCCAAGCCTGGGGGAGCTTACCTGCGCGTTCGACCTTGTGGTCAAACTTTGGCTCCTGTAGCTCAACCAGGCCAATCCCAAAAAGGAGGATGCCTTCCCCATGTGGGCCCACCACTGATGGCTGCCATGTTAGCCTGTTTGACTGCTGGTTGTGTTTTTAACCACAGATGATCTGTAAGCTTTACTTTAACAGTTCTTACACTCTAACAACACTGATGTGAGATTTTAAGCTGTAATGGGACTGTGTACTCTGGAGGACAGTGATTGTGTTTACTTCTTATTAACCAAATTATTTCATCTGTTTGAAAACACGTGCACATTTGTTCAGATCCCAAGTGTGTCTGACTTTTTGCAGTTTGCTCTCTGACGCATGGATGCACCTGCATGCATTTCATCCAGGGGTGGTTCTGCCAGCCTTGCGAATGAGGGTGAGTTTGACGCAGCATTTATTTGGGAGGCTCCTTCCAGGGCTGTCAGCCAGCCCAGCTGGCTCAGGGGAACAGAAGGTTCTGTGTTCAGCCTCCACACCAGTCGCTCTGTAAACTACCACTCCTCACACAGCACAATCCAGGTAGAAACTCCTCCTCACTGAGCCTAGAATGGCCTTTTTTATATCTCAAACGTGCATAAACATATAAATTGTGAAGCAAACGCAGGGGGTGGAGCTCACAGAAGATCTAAACTATTAAAGCCTAACAATATTTAAAGGGATGCATATCACCCGCTGTCTTTTTAGGCAGAGTCTTAGACCAAGATCATCTTCTGTTAAAAATAGCCTTTTTTGGTCACACCTTGACAATGACAAAGTTCATTCTCAAACAACAGCATGATTTCTAATGCTCTGTTGGCGCTAGCATGTGAATGACTCTCAGCTACCATCACACCAAACTTTAGCTCAGTATGTGTGAAATAGATGGTTTTAACCATTTTTGTGTAAGCTAAGATCAGTTAGTTTTAGTGGCCATCTTAAATTTGACTCCAAAAGTTAATCATGGTACAGGAGCACACTTTCTAAAATCTGTTTAAACTTTTCTACGTTGGTGGAATCTTTCCAGATGTGTATGTTGTCCATGCCAGAGGCACTAATGCACTCCCATAATATCAGAGAGGCAGGCTTTTAAACTGTATGTTGATAGCAGGCCAGATAGTTCCTCTCCACTCATGGTTTCCAAAAGGAATTTCAAATTTTGTATTTTCTGACTTCAGAACAGTTTTTTTACTTTGTAATCCAAACTCCATCCAGCCATCAATTATCTTCTTCCTTTTTAGGTCACGGGGGGTCACTGGTGCCCATATCTAGCAGTCACTGTGCGAGAGGAGCGTTACAGCCTGGACAAGTCTCCATTCCATCACAGGGACACATAGACAAACAATCTTTCACTCTCACTCACACCTAGGGGCAATTTAGAGCAATGGTTCCCAACCGTGGTCCTTGAGGAACACCATCTTACATATTTTTAATTGTTTCCCTGCTTTGAAACATCTGATTTAAATGATTTGGGTGAGTAACAGGCCTCTGAAGAACCTGATGAAGTGATTAAATCAATGAATTAGGTGTGATAGAGCAAGAAAAAAACTAAAACATGCAGGATGGTGTTCCTCAAGGACCACGTTTGGGAACCACTGAGAGTTACCAGTCAGCCTAACGTATGTTTTTGGTTTGTGGGAGGAAACCGGAGTACCCGGAGAAAACCCACGCAGGCAGTGAGAGAACATGTAAACTCCAGTTAAAGGCCCCCAGCCAGGATTCAGTCGGGTAGCTCAGTTGGTAGAGGCAACAGATCTACCAACTGAGCCACGGTGCCGCTCCAAAATCCAATTATTATTATTTTTTTCTTTTGATTGCTCCCTGCATTAGGGGTCGCCACATCGAGCTAAGTTGCACGAAGATTTAACAATTATTTTTACGCCGGATGCCCTTCCTGACGCAACCACAGACCACTGAGCTACCACAGCCCTCTGTGTGGAGCAGATGGTGGGGGTTAAGGGCCTTGCTCAAGGGCCCAGAGTGGGACAAAGGAGGGTGGGGACAGTTGTGGGTGCTTCACCTATCCCACCCACATTTTTGATGTTGTCAGTACAGGGAGTTGAACCGGCGATCTTCCAATCACAGGCCCACCTTCTCTAACCGCTGCACCACCACTCCCTACAGAAATCAAATTAATAAAAGAAACAAACAAAACAAAGAAAAATTTAGGACCACAACATTCCATCCAATCAGACGACTTATTGAACAAACACAGCATCATCTTGAACACCTTTTTGATCCAAATATTTAATGAACTCGTTTCAGTCCACTTCATTTAAAGTCTTTCTGAAAGAGTAACGCCGTTTCCTGAGTGGACTGTGGAAAATATGAAACAGATTTCTCATATTTGACAATGTTTGGATTTGATCTGTTTACCTGAGTAAAAGAGAGCAAAAAAATCTGCACAAACCTGAACAAGAGAGGAGAAGAGATGGAGGGAAACTGTGAGACAGTGTTTAAAAGGAGGGCAGGAAAGAAGGCGAGCACCGAGCAAACAAGTGAGTCTTTGAAGGCCTTGGCATTTGACTGCAGGATGTGAGATAGAAGAAAATCAGTCTTTTTCTTTATACAATGAAGACGAAGAAGTCTGAGGAGGCCTGGAGACTTCTCTAACCATCTATCAGTTTGAAGCTTTTATCAACATCCAAACCAAACATTCCAGCTGACACGCAGAGATCTTAAAAAGTAACATCCTTTTACAGTTTGAAGGTTTCATGTTATGGGACAAAAGAAAATAACTTTTATCATTCTTACCAGGATTAAAATTACATGAATACAACTTAAAACAAATAACAGCATATTACATGTTACATGGTCTTGTTATTTATTTAAATATCACCAGAAAGCATTACTGTCACCCATCGAGTACTTTATTTTATGAACTGAAGTTACTGAAGTTCCATGATTTGGTATATTATAATATTCTATCAGTTATGCATAGGGCTCAGAATAACACATTACCCTTAAATATCCAAGTGCATTTTATTAAAAGATAAAGTTGTTATAATCTCAAGGGAACAGAAACATTTATAAAACCAAAATTCAGAACTAGTTTAAAGGGACAGTCTACCTCAGTCCAGGGAATTGGATTATGGAATGGTTTGGAGAATGATGTTAAAAATTCCAAATCAATGTGTCAGTTTGTGTATTGCATTAGTTAGAAAATTAGAAAGTTATTAATTTTATTCTGTCACTGGAAGATTATTATTGTTTGATCTGATTGTTTGAAAAAAGGGGCATATATAATAAGATTTTCTCGTCTTTCTGCTACCTTTCATTTTTTATACATTATACGTTATTGTTCATGGGATTGTTTTGTATTGTATTGTTTTTAAAAATGAACAAATAAATAAACAAATTAAAACATTACACCCAACAATGTTCAGTCAGGACATCTGGACGATTTCTTTTTTTGTGCTGAGACATTTCAGCCGTCCTCCAACAGACTTCTTCAATCTGAGGAACAACCAAACAGAACTGATTCTCCACCAGCAGCGTACTCCAAAGTGAAACAAACCAGTTGGCTGGTGCTAAGAAATGTCTCTGCACAAAAAAACAAAACGTCTCAGCACTAACAAGAAACTGTCCAGATGTCCTGACTGAACATTGTTAGATTTTATACCTGGATTATTGTGCATGAACTTTGATGTTTTGAGCCACTTTGACAAAACATTACATACTTTTCAAAAGGAAAATATACAATGGAGACAAAAATCAAGACTGTGGGAAAATTTTCATTTTGAGAACGAGCACAGAAAATGATTAAAACAGTTTTTTAACCGTGTTTCGTCTTTGATTTAGAAAATTTTACCCACCGTCCTGCTATAAAAAAGTTCAAATCTATGTAGCGTCCCTTAATTATGAAGTGATTGATCAGCACCAGAGGCCTGATCACCATCTAAGCTGCTAATCAAAACATTTTATTGATTCCGCTTGATATTTATTTCTTAAAACACAAACCTCTCTGAGGAAAAAGGACAATAACGCAAGATAAATCCACCTTATATCTTACTATTTGCATAAGTTAATGAGAACAACAGTGATTTAAATCAGCTACAAACAAATAAATGATGCCTCAGTATTGTGAGTGATGATTCATGACATTTAGCGGAATTATTTAATTTAATAAAATAACAAGGAGCTTTGATAATCGTAAACTGGATATTAAGAAAAAGCAGTTTTAAAACTCATACTGACCAAACATTAAACGTTTCCTGAACGTCCCTGGCTGGCTTTTAAAGACAGGTGAGCTTTTTTTTTTTTTTTTTTATGTAACTCTCAAAGCAGATTTGGTGGTGAGCAAAATACAGCAAATCCTGCAGCTTATCGGTGCTGTTGTTCCTAAGAGTGAGGCTTTTTATCCTGTTTTTTTTTTTTTTTTTACTTTCAAAGGCAAAATATTCAGCAAGAAACAGCAGCAACATTAAGCTGCTTTGTTCTTTCATAAGACTGGATTTGGAGAGGGTGAAGTTGGATTTTCAACAAAAAGCCCTTCCTGTGGGGTGTTAACATTTTCATTAGAGCCAAAGGATGAGAATTAAGAGACATTTCTGAATTGTTTGAAATATAAGCAGAGCTTGTTCAGCTTCTGTTTTGTTTCACACAATGATGTGAAATACGTTTAAAAATGTTTGTAATTATATGGTTAGTAAAACAACTTCTGTATGACAATGTAGCCAGGTGCTTCTTTTACAAAGACAACAAGCGGGACGTCGATGTCTTCCATTGCTGAAGGATTTGAATAATGGATGTTCATAGTTTTTGATACAAGTGATTTTCTGGACTGGAATTGAAAAGTTCATGTGCATCTCAATCTGTAGCTAGATAACAGTAATGCACAGCTACACCAAATCTTCAAATTTGCTTCATATCTATTAATTAGCTGAGTTATAGCCATTTCTGCATTTTTGAGGTCAACTGACTAGAATTAGGTTAAGTTTAAAACTTAATCTGTTGTAAATATCAACCTAAAATTTTAAGTTTCAATTAATTTTGTGATGAGATCTTTTTGTTTTTTTCCAACAGACAACTGAACACAGACACAGGCACAAATGTTATTGCTCCAACTTTATCTTTGGCTACTGGCAATAAAAGAAAAACTAAACTAGAGAAATTGCATTTCAGGCGGAAATGCAGTGTGAATGCGTATTGCTGAAGAACTTGTTGAAAAACAGAAGAAAATAGCTAAAAGACATGCTGAATTTTAGCTGAAACGGTAGAGCAAGCCTAAATTAGCAGAAGAAAGCAGAAAGAACACATATCGATGAATTAGGTTTAAATAAGCGGAAATTAGCACAGAAATTATTAGCAAAAAGTAGCTGAAAAGACAGAAAATAGCTTAAGCTACCAGAATGAAGTAGAAAGAGCCGAAATTAGCTAAAAAAAATGTGGAACTAGTTGAAAAAGCTCAAATTAGCATAAAACAGTTAATGGTAGCTGAAACTGCAGAAAAAGCCGAAACCAGCCGAAAAAAGCTGAAAGATGCATAGGATTAAATTATTAGAAAGAAGATAATTGGGCAGAAAGTAGCTAAAATTAAAACTTGAATTTATCTGATAACAGCTGAAATTAGTTACAAAATAAGCTAAAAAGTGAGCTGAAAAAGTAGAACAAGCTTAAATTAGCAGAAGGAAGCAGAGATTGCTTGCCCAATTAGGCTGAAAGAAGCAGAAATGAGCATAAAAAAGTGGAATTTATCTGAAAAAAGTTTAAATTAAAAAATGCTGACAAGAAGCTAAAAGCACAGAAAAAAGCTTAAATTATCAGAAGAAAGTGGAGAGAGCACATTTTTGCTGAACTGGGCTGATAATAGTTGAAATGAGTGCAAAAATGTGGAATTAGCTGGAAAAGCTAAAATTTGTACAAAAACCTCTAAATAGTAGCTAAATGTCCAGATGCATGCTCAAAAATCCAGGTAGAAAAATCTAAAAAAGTTAAGTCTGGTCCTCTGGACATTCAAAAAACAAAATAAAACAAAGAAGTAGAAAAGTTTTGTCTTTCATCCGAAAGACTTCTCCAGTCTATTTAGCTCAAGTAGCTAAAATAGCAGAAAAAGCTGAAAAATGCATAAATAAACTGAAAGGAACAAAATAAGCTGAAATTAGCAGAACGAAGTTAGAAGAAGCACAAAAATGTCATAGTTAGTAAACACATTTAAAAGGATCACAAAACAGCCAAAGAATCAGCTGAAATTAGCTGGGGAAAAAAAGTATAAATTTGCACAAGGAAGCTGAACCAGAGCAAAATGTGAACGGTGCAGTAAAAGGTTGTAAACAGATTTTAAAAAATTGAAGAATGTCAAATCAGTTCATTTTCAATGAGGAAAAAAAAGGAAAAAAAGTCAAAATATCAAAAAGCTGAAGGTGCACCAAAACCAAAAATCATAGCCCCCTTCTCCTGAACGAGCTGAACGTTTTTAATCTATGATTTGTTGAAATAGCACAAAATTTGTGGATCGAGAAAGATGCTGAAAAACGTACGGCAGATAAATGGATCCCGAGAGTGTGAGTGCTTCATAATAATGCTTCACACAATAAACTGCAAATAATATTTAAAGAAAAACAGTATTCGCACAAGACTGCAAACACAGCTGTAACAGAAAAACAACAAACTGAAAAACATCACTGCAGATGTGTGCTCTGCTTCTTTTTATCTTATCCAAAGCTGTTCCTCCACCTGAGCAAAGCGCAGTGTCCTCCACACTAACAGCCAAACTCAGGAGACCTGGCACATTAATAATCAGATTAGACTGAAAATAAAATAGTCGAGAGAACCATTATAGATATTAAAGTTATGTCTCTTCCAGACTAGCCTCATAGGACTAAGCCTTTCCTCGCAGTCAGACTGCATCACTCTGCGTTTTGCGAGGAGCCCTCTGCAGCAGACGGCGAGCTCTATCCTGTTTTCAGCTGGGAGGGACGACCAGCCAATTACATCTTCTTCCCCTCTTAAGTCCATTAATCACCTTATTACAAAGGCCTTTCTTCCCTTAAAGGAGAGTTTTGTCCTGCCATCACACTTTATCACATTAGTGCTTAATTAAGAATTATGTCCTAGCATCTTGGTTTTAATTATGTGAATGTCTGGCTCCATTTGTAAAGTAACTGTTTGGTGACACAGCAGCAGCAGCAGCCACTGCATGGAAAGTCACGGAGGGAAAACAGGCGGTGGCCTTTTGCTGAAGTAATGAGTTTGGTTTTAATGATGAAGGAACACAGGCCGGAGCCTCCAGGCTGCAGCAGTGAAAACTTGAAGGAGCAGAAGAGAGACGTGAAGTACGTTCGTCACCTCGTAAGGCCAAAGTTGAACATGGCTCGTCGAGCACGAGTTGAATCCACTGCCACCAGCAGCTGTGATGCTTTCACTATGATAAAAGGGGTTGTTGCATGCTGGATGTTCATCACTGCCTCTTTTCCCCCCTCACATAGGTTTGCTTTGAAGACGAAAGATGGGAGCTGGTATTCAGAGGAGATGACACTTTTGAATCTTCCTTTGAGAGCCAGAGCTTTGACTCTTCCTGCTGAAATTTCTCCTGTCGCACACACGATCACTGCACAGTGCACTGCAATCCAGTATATGAGAATGTGTTTGGACGCCTGCAGAGTATAATCTTTGGTGCACGTATAGGAACACGAATTGTTCTTAAAAGTCGTAGCTGAGTTGTTGCTATTTCTAGCTGTAGAAAGCTTGTTTTTTCTTTCAAATCTCCACTTTGTGTGAAAACCTGTGTCTGTCTTGTGTTCTTTCTTTAGATTCTTGTGTTGTGTTTCCTGCTTTCCCCTGTGTGTTTATTTTTCTTCATGTGCCAAATCCTTGTCTCACCTGATCCCAATCCCAATCACCCCAGGTGCTTGTCTTTGTCTCATTAATGTCCCTTTAAGTTCAACATCTTTGTGCTTACTGGTTGTCCGTGAATTGTGCTTTCTAAAGCCGCCATGCTCTGTCTGTCTTCCTCCACGTCTCCCTGATCCTGTGATGATGTAAGTTTTGCTGCCACGCCAGCCCTTGTTTGATCTTTTAGAATTTGTTATTTTATCTTAGAGTTCTTCACATCCGTCTGCACCCTGGATTCAAAATCCTTCAGAACGCAATACTAGTTACTGGTTTTCTTTAATGTGGTATTTCGTTGAGCTGTGACTGTTAGAAGATTAGTTGGTGACTTAAACTTGCAGGAAAACTGTAAGAAAGCACAACCTATCCGTTGTTGTCTCAATGAATTATGTTTGCAAAGTGAGTGTTTTAGCCTGTTTATATTTGGGCAGCCTGCTAAACTACATTTTTGGTCTTGACCATTACTCTGATGTCCACAGTTTTATGATTTAACCTGCTGGAGTACACTTTTGACTAAAAATGGGTCAATTTAGACCATGTTTCATTTTTAATCATTAGTATTTATTGTCAGCATGACTTTTCGAGGCAGCCATTTGTCTCAGATGTTTTCTGTCAGAGCTTTGTGTCTCAAGCGCTCTTGAAATGGGTTGGGGACATCCACAATAACTTTGCCACTATTTCAAAACAAAAGCTGTTGTACAAATTATTTAAACATGTCCATAACTTTAGCGAAAATTGTGACGTTGTGAAATATGTCCTTCATTTTTTATTTTTATTTTTTGTCTGGTTATCCAAGTTCAGACATGGATTATTACAGGGGTACTTTCATTCATTCAAACTTTATTTATACAGGTTAATCCCATTGAGCCTTGGGGACTCATTTACAAGAGAGAGAGACCTGATTTTAACAGAGAGAGACAATAACAGACAATCATAAAGGATGCATACAAATTGAGAAAACAAGTGAAAATAAAATGGTATTAAAAATGGAACAAAAATCTAGATTATATATAAGGCGATGCAGAAAACTAAAAACAGGAACATGTCCGCATTGGTTTTTGCCAGGAACTTAACAGATGTTTGAAGCCACTTCGAGAGTTCAAGGTTGAGAGCATCAGATCTTTTTGCAAGATATTCCAGGAAACTGGAGCAGAGTAGGAGAAGGTCCTTCTGCCTAGTTTAGTCCTCAATGAGGGAGCACTGCAGGTAATCATGTCCTTGGCGCGCATGCTGTAGCTGCACTCACGCAGAGACATGTAGGAGGAGATGATATGAAGGCAGCAGACCAAGAAGTAATTTAAAGATGAAAATGTACCAGTGGAAGAGTCTATGTGGAGTAAATGATGACCAGTGAATACAGGGTGCAGTGGTGGGTATATGATAGTTACAGACGGTTATGAATCTTAGTGCACCATGATAGACAGCATCCAACATCTGCAGGGTGCTTGTAGGAGCATTTATGTAAATAATGTCACTGTAGTCATTGGAGGGAAGGAAGGTCACAGTAACAATGCATTTCCTAGCATTCAGTGTTAGACAGGATCTATTTCTGAAAAAGAAACCCAGTTTAACTGACTTTCTTTACTAGGTTTTGCAAGTTGACAAAGATACTCAAATATTTGTAGGAATTTACAAACTCAATAGGGACACCATTTGAGGATAAAACTGAAGGAAGAACTGCTGGGACCGACTTCCTGTTTAAAAATGGCATCCCTTTGGTTTTGTCGGCATTTCCAGTTCCTCCTGGGGTTCCCAGGCCAGAGAAAATACACAATCAGTCCTCACTGAGGGAACACTGCAGGTAATCATGTCCTGGGAGCGCACGCTGTAGCTGCACTCACGAGTTTCCAGGAGTTGCCTGGAAGACCTCCACAGGAAGGTGTCCAGGGGGTATCCTGATCCTGAACCACCTCAGTCAACTCTTCCTGATGTGGAGGAGCAGGAGCTCTAATCTGAGCTCCACCCAGGTGGAGTTTCTCATCTCGGAAGCAGAAGACTGTGATCTCATTCTTTTATGATCCAAGGTGAGGACTGAAACAAACGAGTAAATCAGTTGTGTTGATTTTTATTGATTCATTGATTGTTTTGAATTTCAGACATGTGGGAAGGCGTGCGTCAGCTCCCCAGTCTGAGGCTGTGGTTCTGATCCAGGTAAAGGTGGAATACTTTATTTAGTATCTAAGATGCAGGTGGGTGAGTTTTTCTCAAGCAGGGGAGTTTAAATATCTTGGTGGATGGTTCACAAATGATGGGGAGAGAAATGACCTGACAGATGAGAGATCAGGGCTACTATTCTTTTTTTATTTATTTGTTTATTTATTTTTAGTGCAGATTGGGTACATTTTTATTATTATGACAAAGGAGGGAAGGATTTTATCTCACAAAGTAAGAACGGCTTCATTTAAGTCTTCAAAACAAAAGTGCATCTCTCCCTTCTGTTTTTTTTTTTTAATCCCAGCATCAAACACAAGTTGTCAAAGGACACAGTGATCATGTTTCACAACATTTGACATCCTGGAAATGAAAATGGGTGAGCTCAGAAATTATTTATTTAGGATCCTGTTGGTTTCAAAGGTGTGGACATGCTTTTTAGTTTTTATGCTTTTCAAGGATTCTACACCATTTATCAGTACAAAATGTTCAATTTGTATTAAACAGCCAGGCTTTTCTGTTTTTTTTTTTTTTTTTTTTTTTTTTTTTAATTTATTAAAATATAGTCAGTAATAATACTAAACTGACATATTCGAACTGACAATAAATTGTCCAAGGAAAATCTGCTGTTGCTGTTGTCATCATTCTTTGTTTGCAGCCAGGTCTCTTGTAAATGAGTCCTTGAGGCTCAATGGGATTAACCTGCCTAAATAAAGGTTGAATGAAAATAAAGGTTTACATCATATTTGATGGTGGCGCTATATTGCTAATGCTCTTTTCTATATTTATCTATGGTGATTAAACATTGACTATATTAAAACTGAATGTGAGGTAGAAGAGTAAGTAAAAAAAGAGAACTAGTCATAATAAGACAGTCCTGGTGTCTTGAATCCCCTTCACCCCAATAAAATAAATAAATAAATAAAAATAAAAATCCAGACTTTGCAAAAACACTTCCTCACCTGAACATAAAGACTTTTGCTGAATGTAAGTGTTAGAAAAACCCACAAGGATCACTCACACTGAGAGTGTGAAGTGATTTTTGCAGCAAATCTGAGGGAATGTTCTTGTTACTTTTGGTGAGCAAGAAAAATCACTGAAGGATTTGGAGTTCTGTGTGTTAGATGTGATTATAATCAGGAGGGAAGGGGTATTTTGACATATGATGAGATGAAGAGGGACGACCATTTGGGACAAGTCAGTGCAGTGAGCTGTGACCACCCCCCCCACCCCCCACAGATGCACTTGTGTCAGATTTCAGGTGATGTCTCCATTTTCAGTTTCCCCACCACAGGCATTATTTGTTGTAACTGCTGCAGATGTAGTGCTCTGCACAGATCGATGAGCAGGACAGCTCTGATGGAGCTGGAGTCATATTGTGAATCGATTTGTGTGTGGATCAGATGTTTCTTACAAGAGCTGACATTTCACTCAGGATTCACCTTTGCAGCAAATACTATAAACCCATTTAAGCAAACCTGTGTTATCCCTGAAACACGACAATTATACAGTCAAAAAAAAAAAAAAACTACTCCTTGAAGGAATTTGTCTTTTATGCCAGAGAGAAAACTGTAAATGATATATGTGCAATCTTATGCAACAGCTTTATTAGCTCTTAAGGTATGTCTTGAAGATGACTCTCAACCACTACCACGCCAAAGTTTAGTTTTAATATCTGTCAAACTGGCTGGGCTATGGCCAGTTGTGTGTTTGGTAAGATCATTTAGCTGTAGTGGACATCTTAAATTGATGTGACTCCAAATATTAATCATTTGCAGATGTACCTTGTACATGCATCAATAACTTTGGGAGAGTTTCATTAACATCTGACCAGTGGTTTGAGATATTTTACAAATGGACAAAGATAGTAGGTGCCAACAGTTAATGCCCAAGTTTTAGGCAGACGTGTTGTGCAGTGTTCCCAGCAACTACCACACCAAAGTTTAGCTTGATATCTGTATATCTGGCTGAGTTTTGGGATTCTGAAGTTTGATTAGTTGTGGCAGACATCTTGAATTGGGTTGACTCTAAAAGAGAATCCATTGGTTTTGTGCACTCAGTAATTTTCTGAACGTTTTGATCAAATATGTCTTGTGGTTCATGAGATACTTCACTAAGACACAGAGTTGACTCTAAAAGTTATTAACAAAAAAAAAATAGATCTTGTGATCAGTTAATGCTCAGTGCAAGATGTTTTACTCCTGACCATAATGGATCAAGGCTTGGCTAAACTTATTCACCTTTACACTTTCAATAATTATACGGGACTCATTCGACTCTCAAAATAATAATTAGTTATACACGGGTTCTTTTTAGATTAAAGATATTTCTTCTGTGTGACCAAGATGAACATGAATGTGACATGAGACTTGAATTATATTTG
>JARVGS010000979.1:13332443-13343894 GCA_031762315.1 Hypsolebias antenori | reverse complement strand
CCCCCCCCCCAAAAAAAAAAAAAAAAAAAAAAGGCACGGCTAATAATTGTCAAACTTTTTAACCTACAGTGTGCTGGAGGAGGTCTTGGGAGAAGTGTTCATATTTTCTCCTTCCAGAAACAGCAGATTATTCTCCAGGTTAAATGGAGCTTTATTCACACAAGTGCACTTCTGTCAAAACTTGCAATTTGAAATGACTTTAAAGTGAAACATATTTCTGACACTTTGGGCATTTCTACATTTGATTCTAAGTCAAACGTATTTTCCAATTTTTGTGAGGTAACATATGATTGGACCATAACGGTTAGTGCTCAAAAAGGAATACAGACAGAAAAAACAAAGATGACAATTATTCCACCTTATTCACATCATATTTGCCTCCTTTTTTCTTCATGGAAGTGGCAAGTAGCTAAAACTACCCAAATATGTATGCATCGTGTATAATAACTTGTGTTCCCAGTTAACAGGCTCAGGAACGCAGGTCCCTGCTGACTCTTAATGTGGAAGTCCAGGAATCCTGCCAGTGAACAATGAACAGTACAGCTGATGTTGTCGCTTATTGGCTCTTAAACATCCCCTCATCTGAGGGAGGAGTAGAAGATTGCCTTTAAAAATAAAGGTGATTACACACTAAAGACCAGGCAACCTGATAGCCTCGATTATTTTTCACCATTAGTGAATGAATACAAACTTGGCTGGAGCCACCAGAGAATTCTCAACAGTATTATCCTAAACATTTTTTTCCAAAGTTCTTAAATAGTTTTTCCTCAGCTCATAAGCTTCTCATTTAAATCCTGGCTACAACTTTTGATTCAAGTTTTATTAGTTACTACCAAATTAAACAAGACCATCAAAAAATGTATAGTAATAAGCAAACAAATTACAGTATACAGTACTTGTCTAATATGGTTTCAAACACTAATCCTAATGGAGGAGTCAACTTTCTGAGCTGGGGTTCCCAAAGTTTGGGTCAGAACAATAAGGTAGGGGTATTGACATGATATTCAGAATTTAAAATGCATTTTAAATATATTGTATTTTAATGTACAACAAAGTCACAAATGTAAACAAAAGTGTATTAGTTGAGATTGTTGGTTTTCATTAGGGATGCTATAGAAATCTTTTTGGTCATGCCAGTGTGTGCAATGATGATCTTGCTAAAAATTGTAATGAATCAGACGCCAACTGCATGCCAGTAAGATATTTGGCATTCAGATGGAGCCCCACTGGTTGCCAAAATGCACATGGGAGTATTTGGAGCGTTGTG
This sequence comes from Hypsolebias antenori, assembly GCA_031762315.1. Taxonomy (NCBI): domain Eukaryota; kingdom Metazoa; phylum Chordata; class Actinopteri; order Cyprinodontiformes; family Rivulidae; genus Hypsolebias; species Hypsolebias antenori. The sequence continues at coordinate 13,342,627 of JARVGS010000979.1, read as the reverse complement.
ATGACGATGATGAAGAAAAGGAGAGAAATGGGGAAAAACACTGGTTTATATTGCCATTGTAAAATTCAGCGTTATTGCACGTTTTCAATATTGTGCTAGTCGTCTCAAGGACTCCTAATGGGCTCAAAAGTAAAGTCTGTAAATTTCAAACAGTAACAATTGGCACACATTACTGGCACTGCCATTTGTGTCGGAAGCTAAAAGGTTTGGGGAAATTTATTGCAACTTTTTTGCAGAGAGAAAGACCATTTATTCATGTTTATATGATGCCACAGATGGCCGATGGACTGCAGCAAATCAACAGAAAGCAAAATAAATCAACAAACCTTGTGGTGACACTAACATGACCCGCAGTGATGATACAATACTTTTTATTAAAGGAACAGAAAAGCAGAACTATAAAATTCAAATTTTCCAAACTAAACTTGATGCAAGCGCTTTTCTTGATATAGTTCAACTAAAATGAAAACATGTACAGGCGCATAAACATACTGTACTGAAAAACATGTTCTTTTATACAGAGGATTTTTTTTTTTAATAGTGGGGTGTGTATGTTGTTTTTGTAATCAACAAAATTTCATTACAAGACCAAGAAAACACGTTTAGAATCACACAAAACTCGGAAGAGTTGGCGACTATAACCCACTTTAATGCTCATTAATTATTGTTTAATGAATCTCATTTAGAAATGCAAACACGTCTCTGTTCAAATATTTCAGTTGACAGGGAAAAAGGGAGAAGTAACATAACATTTACAAATATGAATCCAAACAAGGCCTGTGGTATTTACATCAGGACAGCGTTATGAGAGATCAGTAGTTTAGTATTTCTGTAGCACCTATTTAGCACAGAAAGGTCATATGCTAGTAAGAAGAAAAAAAAAAAGATAAATTGTGTGATACATTTAGAAACGCCACCCAAAAGGGAGGCCTTATTATTTTTTTGATTGGCCAAGTTTGTGGATTCATTTCAGAAACTCAATATAGACGAGGACATGAATAGAAAAAAAGTAAATTAATTTAGAAATTGATACATACATTTTAAACAAATGGTGCAATGTGGGGTTCCTACATTATTTTTTGTTCTAAAACATTTCCTATTCTTTGAAGAACCAGCCCGTTGGCTGCTTTAAGTGTTTTTAGGATCTCTGTAACAATGAATGGAGACGTCGCTCTGACGACCAAAACAAGCAAATTGGCAGAATATTTAGCAGGTACTCATACGCCCAATTATGAGTGAGGGCAAATCCTGGCTCGTACGCATGCCCTCAACCTTTAGAAGACCTGTTTCTCACTTGTAGGAACCCCCTGAGATAGTTTGTGTGTAAAAAGTGGTGTTGCCAAATGACGTAAATACACAAAGATGCCATCCGTTAACTACTTTGACACATCTTCACAAAACGATGCATCCTTCAAACTACTAGTGTTTGCATTCAACACATTTGCTCTATAACAAATAATTATTTTAATATTTGACTAAGACTTATAAATACTGAATTCCCGCTACAATACATTTCTTTTCACCCCCCACCTCCTGCATTTTCACAAGAGCACACCTTGCCTGAAATATCTTGCAGATGAGAAACACGGCAGTTTCAGTACACCAAATGTTTTTTCAACTGAAAAATAAGCATCTAGTTGCTGGTTACTTGAGTTAGCAAAGTTTAAGTTGGCAACAACTTCACTTCAGAGAGGCTCCAATAACCACCTGTTTCCTTTAGAAAGACATCGAGTGTGCCATTTTTGAACAAATGCAACGAGGTATGAAGTTGATGCCACCCAGAGAATTATTCATATATCAAGATGGGGGAAAAAATAAAATAAAATAAACAGCAGCTGGACAAAAACAAAAAAAGCAATACATACTAACAAAGAAAACAAAACATACCGAATTAATAACCTTAGAAATAATAGTAAAAAAAAAAAAACAACGTTCTGCTCTTCAGCTGCTGTAGAGCAAGCTAAAGCACCACTGCAAATACATAAACTCAAAAAATAAAAAACATGCATTAAAAGAGTGCTTGTGATTTTGTGTCTCTTCCTGTTCACTCCTGCAGCTTTCCAAGCTGAAGGAGGAAAAGTTTGTCCCATAATACGGCACTCAAGAGTCCGCCTCCTTTAGTCCACCTCCTGCAGACTCAGCCTTCATCGGCTGAGTAATAGCAATGGAATTGGTTTTTAATGCAAGTGGCTGGGGCCATCGTTCTGAGGGAAACGTGAATGGAGGAGCCTCTTCATGTAGGACACATAGCCGCTGCTGGGCATGTAGCTGTCAGACACGTGCTGGGCTGGCGGAGCAGTGGATGGCGGGGACTGAAGGGGGTTAGAGTTTAAAGTGGCTTGAACAGAGGTGGACTGCAGTGACGACGTGGGGTCAGAGACCAGGGGTGGTTTTGTAAGTGTGTTGGTGTGGGGAGCACTTGTGTCCATTGGGGTCTCTGCATCCATCTTGCTGCTGCTGAGCGGGGTGGGGGCTTCCTGTTTGATAGGCTGGATCTGAGGCTTTATGTTTGGTTGCATGTTAATACTGCGACGCTTCTGTGCTGGCGCTGGTGCTGGTGCTGCAGTCTTGAGGCTAGCTGAGCTGGAGGGCTGGCGAGGGCGTTTAGCTGCTTGGGCTTCATGTGCAGGGGAAACCTCCAACTGTGGTGTAGGCATAGCCTGAAAGCAGAAAGACTTTTATTTGTAACCGATGGAGAAACATCAAGTCAGATATATACTGACACGTCCCTTCACTTGTGTCTCGTCTTCAGAGACGTGAACTGTAAAAAAAAAAAAAAAAAAAAAAAAAAGAAAAAAAAAAAATCCTTGATCTGAACTCCTCTTTCAACATCTTTCCTGAGACCATTTTGAAGTTAGCATTTTGGCAATCGCCATCTTGGTTTAATGGAAATCACGAGTGAAGAATGTGTCTGAGGACCTAAGGACACTAATGTGGTAATGACTTTTAAATCACCAGAGAGCCTTACGCTAATGCACTCCCTGTTTATTGTCTCATTTGCTTTAAATGGACTGTAGTTTAAAAATAAATTAGCCTGTGATGCGTAAGACATGAAACTAGAAACACTGACCATAAACTCATTTAAAATGTTTACAAAACTAATAAAAGGATTGTTTCTGAAGTATGCTTCTTTGCATGTAAAAAGTGTTGTCCCTTGCCAGCCATTTTAAATGTGCAAAATATGACCTAAAAAAGCCAGCAGGCATTGCACTACACTTCAGTTCAAGATCTGAATCAGAATCAGCTTTATTGTCATTGCGCCGAAGCACAATGAAATTACATTTTAGTACAGCCCGTCCAAGTAAAACATAAACAGACAGATATGTGGGGGATGGAGGTGTCTGAGGCCACAGCCCCATGGGAGGTGCTGCTTTTTTTGTTTGGATGGAAAAAGAGAAACACAGGGGAAGGGGAGGTATTAAAAAAAAAACACATTTCTCACTGTGTCCTAGATGGGACAGACACAGTGTGAAAGTTGCAAAAAAATAACCTCAGCACAGAAACAGCAACATACTGATGACACCATGATACATATATGCATGAGGAAGGTGGTGAGTTTGTCCATGGACACTGCCAGATAGTCCTCATAATCCTGATAAGAGTGCAATGTCTATCAGCCGGCTCAGCTCTGATACAGGTCCACAGATGCCTTCGGGAAGGGAGTGGGTAAGGGAGGGAGTAGAGCTTCTTATTCACATAACATCCAGGAGCATTTGAGATAGTTGGCCAATTCAAGGCCAGTACGGGGGAGCCAGATTCAGATAACAGTTATTTTGGGTCAGGCTGATTCTGCTTGATTTTCTGTCTGCCTTATAGTTCTACTGGTATGTCTCAATGGCGACTCCAAACAGCCAAATTTTATGGTCAACACTGCCTGGCCGAGCTTGTCGCTTCTCCAAGGTCGATTCCTTCTCGCCTACAAGTTTCAGGAGCCACAAGTGTCTTGTGATTCTCAGTAATGGCATACGGCTTACAGCTCAGCTCACACAGCATCTGAGTCTGAGTGTTCACCGCACGGCACATTTCTTCACACAAGCCGGGCAACCTTACAATGGCCAGAACAACTGCCAACGTTTTCCATATTTGTGGATATGCCAGATGAACACCAACTCAAAAAAGCAGAAATCCTTTTATCATGAATCCAATTATGTACGCCTCTTCCACATCCTCAATGGACAATACGGACACACATACCATCTTCCACTGCCTCCAAGAATCCAATGTATATCCAGCTGCAAGTGTCCCGTCAGGGCAAGAGGGCTCTCCTTCGCCCTGTCTTCTTGTTGAGAAAATGTTATCAATTGTGTTGATAGGCCAGCTGACCAGATCCATAATCTACAATTCGGAAGATATGTAAAGAGCCTCTGACAGGGTTCACAAGACAAAGAGCAAAAGCAGGAGGGAAGCAGGAGCAGGAGGGAAAAGTGTCTGATTTTGTCGAGCGCAAGCAGGAAGAATAAACATATCCAACAAGATATCCAACATATCCTTAAGATCAACATATCCAAAACTTCTCTCCCCCACTGTCTAACTCAGATTAAGGGTGAAATATAATTTTATCAGATAATATATTAACTTCACGAAAATGTCTGTATCCTGTTTTGTTCATGTTTTGTTCAAACACAATCTGATTCTGTTTCCGGTAGAAAATGTAGTTTTAGTTACATGCCTACAACTCCCAACATTCACGCACCACCCTTTACAGAACACAAGATGGTGAGATATTATTGGCTGAGAGCTGGGTCCCATGATAGAGTAGGGCTTCCCATTCGCCGTTGGTGACGATGACTCCTGGAGGTGTGGCCAAGCTCTGAAGAGACTGGTTTTCTGTTACACGGCCATTATGTACGACCGCATGGCAAGGTGACAATGGCCCAGGGCTCGTGGTCTTGTGCTTTACATGAGGGTAAAATAAACCTGAAATGGACGTCGAGTGCTCCTCCTCTCACTGCTTCAGATATAGAACATATTCTAACAAGGGTAAGAGGTAATTATTGTGGGATTTTTACCAGAAGGATATAATCTACGAAAACCGATAGGTCTCTCTTTCATGGAGTTCAAATGAGTGCACACCCTGGTACACATCTTATGGCTAATGGTTTTGTCATTGAGTTCAAGTACAAACTGTTGTACATTTTTCTGTTAAAACACATCCGAGTGGCTTCACTTTTCAGAACTGGAGGCTGCATCACATTTTTCTGTGTAGTTCACAGGAAAAACTTTTGAGGTCATACGAGAAACGTTGATAAAAAAATAATAAAACTTTCATAATATTACTGTCTGTGAAATGATGTTAAAACAATTCAGTTGCAACATACAGAGATTTAGACAAAGTAAAACATGTTTTTTCTTATCTCATGCAGACAGAATATTTCTTTCTGACAAAGATATTACTATAACTAAGACAATAGCTATTTTTTTAAGACGGTGAATCCAGTCTTCTTGCTAAAGTACCAAATCATACATACATTTAATCTGATGCATGCTCAATAATCCAGGCAGATAAATCGAACAAGGTTGAGTCAGGTCCTCTGGATTGTTTCTTCTTTGTTGAAAAGATTCAACAAATAAGAACTCATCCAGAGGACCTGACTCAACCTTGTTATTAATATCAAAACTGTTTTTTGTTTTGACTTATTTGATATGGTCATAATTTGTGGATTTTAAAATTATTTTTGTTTTCCACCAGATCAAACAAATGTTTGTACACAACAATGTAAGTAATGGTAATGTAAACTATTTTGCCAAAGTGTGATTTGTTTTCTTTAAAAGACTGAAAAAGTCTCTTGGTCAGTGCATGAGAGCCACATAGTTAAAGCAAAATACTCACCAGTCGGGTTCGGACCCTTTTGGGCAACTCTTGCTCCAGGGTAAAGATATCCGCTTGTTTAAGCATCTGCTGACTTTTATCCTGAAACTCAACCTAGATGTATATAAAGAAAGAAGATTAATGTATTTTGAGCGTGGTTTCTTCTGAGAGAATAGAAAACAATCAGCTGCAGGGAAGACAGAACAAAAATCTAAATTCTGGTTAATTGTGACACTAGACCTCTCCAAAAATATGCATCTCCCAAGCCTGAGTTAAGAACTCCAAATAGAACACTTGTTTTAATTAAAAAATTTTTTGTAAAATCTGTGAAAGAGAAAAATCAGGGTTGTGGCTCAGACTCTGATTAGCTGGAGAAAAGTTTTTATCTCAACACAAGTGTCTGAAAGCAGAGAAACTTTTTTTTTTTTAGAAAGATTCAATAGGAAACATTTGTAATGTAAGAACAAATAAACTTCCATTTCTCTTAATGTTTCCAGATACAGGTCCTTACCTGAAAACATTGTCTAAATGGTAACTCTGGATCCCATATTTGACTGTACAGGGCATTAAAAAGTAACTGTAACCTGAAGATGAAGAAATGAAGCTTCCCTCACCTGGAAAACCTTGTTGGCATGCTGTTTGACAAAAGTAGCTTTGAGGATTTGATCATCAGGTGTGACGACCACAATCGAGTTACCCACGACAGGAGGACCATGATGCAGACAGTCGTGACTCTGGAGGAAGCAGTAGGAAAAGACAGAAACACACAGACAGGAAAGATGAAAAGAAAGTGAAAGAAGTCATTTAAGCAGAAATACCAGATTTCAGATCTCTGCATGTATTGTTTCTATAAAATTAAATTCAGTTTCTTTAGTTACTTAGTTTTATCTTCTACAAAAATGTAATTAAATTACAGTAGTTAAATTAAACACACTCACTATAACATTTTCTGGCTGCAAGTTGTCACAGTAAGAGCCATCTTCAAAGTTGACCTCGTAAAATGTCTGTGTGGCGATGCCAATGATGGTGCAGGGGTAGAACCAGCTGTCAGTGTTGCGTCCAATCACCCTTCTACCCACATCAAGAACCGGGGAGGCTACTCGAGGATACACTGTTCGAGTCTGAAAGAAAGGGGAAAAGATCAGACAATACAATGGCCCTCAACCTGAACTAGTATTTAATAGGAACTGTGTTATTCTATAATTAATGCAAACATGTATCTATGATGCATGAACGGAAATGCAAATAACAATTGAAGGCGGTGCTTAAAATATAAATTCCTTTAAGAGATAAGTGCAATTTGAAAACATCCTAAAACATGATGGAATGGTTTATTATGTTTTCATAATTATGAAAACAACACTTAAACACACTGTTACAATGCATCAAGTTTTTTGATCTTTTGCACTGATACCAAATTAACACCACACTGAGAAAATTTATAATTTTATTAGTTTAAGTTTGAAACGCATTACTATTTTCTTGATATATGTTTTAACTTTGGAAAAGGGCGATTCAGGTTGAGGGTGAGGTTCTGCCTCAAGTGGAGGAGTTCAAGTATCTCTGAGTTTTGTTCAAAAAATGAGTGGGGGAAGAATGGAGCGTGAGACTGAAAGATGAAATGGTGTAGTGTATGCAGTATTGCAAACTCTTTGCCAGTCCGTTGTGGTGGAGGGAGCTGAGCTGTATTGCAAAGCTGTTTTGTTTACTGATCAGTCTACATTCCTACCCTCACCGCCTCACTGGGGCGGCTGTGGCTGAGTGATTAGAGCAGTCATCCTCCATTGCAAGAGTTGGAGGTTTGATTCCACCAGCGGTCACATGCCAAAGCATCCCTGGGCAAGACACTGAACCCCTCATTGCCTCCGGTGTGTGTCCCATCGGTGTATGAATGTGATCTAAAGCTCTGATTCTGAGTCTCTTTAGAATGATTTGTTCAATTAGCTTTGTAGAGATCTAGTAGAGTGCTGTATGAATGGGTAAATGAGGGGACTGATTGTAGTGTAAAGCAATTTGAGTGTCTTGATAAGATTGAAAAGTGCTATATAAATACAGTCTATTTACCATTTACCTATGGCCATGAACTCTGGGTAGTGACAGAAAGAATGAGATTGTGGATACAGGCAGTGGAAAAGAGTTTCCTCCGCAGGGTAGCTGGACTCTCCCTTAGAGACAGGGAGAGAAGTTCAATTATCTGGGAGAGACTGAGTAGAACCGCTTCTCCTCCACTTCAAGAGGAGCCAGTTGAGGTGGTTTGGGCATCTAGAGATGCTTCCTGAGTGCCTCCCTAGGGAGGTGCTTCGGGCATGTCCGACTGGGAGGAGACCCTGTGGAAGACCCAGGACAAGCTGGAGTGTGTCTCAGTTGGTCTGGGAACGCCTTGGAATCCTCCCAGAAGAGCTGGAAGAGGTTGCTGTGGAAAGAGATGTCTGGCCCACTTGCTCAAGCTTCTGCCCCCGCAATCCGACTTCAGAACAAGCGGAAGATAATGGCCAAATGAATGGATGTATGTTTTAATTTACCTTCTGTGGGCTCTTCTTGTGCTTGTGGCAGGTGACCGATAGAAGGTAGGGCCAGTCGGCAGGTTTCATCAGGACTCCAGCGACCTGAGCACATGTGACGTGGAAGGAGGTGGCACAGTTCTCGTAGGTGCACTGGATGCAGGCGCCTTGGGTCCGATTGGGATTTGTTGAATAGCAGAACACACATTTCTGCAATATAAAAAAATAAATATATATAAAACTGTTTTTTTTCTTCCATAATGGAAACAAATAAGGCTCCAATTTTTCTGCTTTAGTTTACATTTAAAAGATTCTACAAAATGCAGAATTGAGTCTGACCTCACTATCAAAAAAAATTGTAATCAGACTAACAGTGAGACAGATCAAATTATTTCAGCTACAATGAGCATGCATTATTGAGCATGCATCAAGATATCTCAGCTACGGTTCATAAAAAAACTACTCAAACCTTGTTAAAATACTAAAACTCACTGTACCAAGTGAAGAACTATGATCTTGTTCCTAATCTTATCAATCCTTGTCACTCCTAAGGAGAACCTCAGCATCTCCATTTCTGCCACTTCCAGTTCTTTCTCCTGTCTTTTTGAAAAGGCCACTGTCTCCAGACCATACAATTTTTTTTTTTTTTTCATTTTCATTTACCCTTTATTTATCCAGGTAGTCTCATTCAGCCATGAGAACTCATTTTAAAGAGAGACCTGTTTAGGGAGCAGATGGTGGGGGTTAAGGGCCTTGCTCAGGGGCCCAGAGTGAGGCGAATGAGGTCCTTTTCCACCCACATTTTGATGTTGATGGTACCGGGAGTTAAACCTGCGACTTTCCGATCACTGGCCCATCTTCTAGCCTCTGTGCCACCACTCCCCCATAATATGATTATCATCGTATTATGATTATCGTCATCGTCATCATCCTTATCATCATCATCATCATAACAGTCAAATGTTTTAGGCCAGATGGCCAACTTGCTACTCACAGAAACAGCCTGAGGACACCATGGCCAAAATGGTTAAGAAAAATGTTTGTAAGCTCAATCATCCAAGTAGATAACAACAACAAAGTATAAATTTTGCCATCTGGACGAGTTTAAGGGAGAAATATTTTGTCGTTCATTCAACAGACTTCATCAGCCTGCAGCTGTCAATGCCTTACTTTTTACACGCTGGGTAAACTTTCCTGGGGAGGCTTAAAAGTGTGATCTCTCAAGAGTTGGAACAGTATTCCATCCGCCCATCATCTTTACCCACTTCTTCCTTTTCGGGTCGCGGGGGGGTCACCGGGGCCCATATCCAGCAATCACTGTGCGAGAGGCAGGGGACACCCTGGACAAGGTCGCAAGTCCATCACAGGGACGCATAGAGACAAACGAGACAACCATTCACTCTCACCTAGTGACAATTTAGTTACTAATTGTTTTATTTTTACTGTTTTCCCCTCCCTTCTCTCCTCCTCCATAAGATAAGGCATTTGAGCCTATGTAAGGTAACTTATGCCCCTTTTCCACCGCTTGGCACGGGTCGGATATTGCGCAATGTTTGCCTGCCAGACGCGCGTCGGACTCATTTTCCACCTCACTTACGAGCCGCGCCGCTCCATAATTCTGGCTCCCTTTCGGTCGAGGGTCCATCCGACCCGAGCCGTGACTTCTGAAACACTGCCGGTCACTGATTGGTCGGGGGGAGGAGTCTGTGGGGAGGAGTCTACTGTGTCTTTTCAAAACTAAGGATCCTCCATCTTGTTTTCGGCCTGTATCACACCGAAGCCTACGGCTCGTATTGTTGTAGCTCTAAAAAAAGACAAATCATGTCCAATCAGGGGTCAAATGCAGAGGTGCAGGCATCAGAGGTGCGAGGTGC
>JARVGS010000979.1:13228489-13244548 GCA_031762315.1 Hypsolebias antenori | reverse complement strand
AATTAAAAACTTCCAAAAAAAAAAAAAAAAAAAAAAAAGCAAACAACAACAACAAAAACAAGAAATATTAAAGCATTTATGGCACCATATATTATACCATACGATGTGATTATTTGTCAGATTTGATACACAAATACAAAATCTCATTAAAAAAACTGCGTATTTTGACTTTAAACCAGGTCCTGTTGACATATCGTCTAGTACAGGGGTCTGAAACATGTGGCTCTGGAGCCACATGTGGCTCTTTGGTCCCTCTGCAGCAGCTCTTTCAAGCTTTGACCAAAATTTATATACAACTGTATTTTATTGATTGTTATGCAAACAAAACAAAAAAAAAAAAAATTGTTCAAACTGTTTTACTGTCATTTCTTTTGCAAATACATGAACAATGAAGCAAGTACAAAGAGTAAAACATACTTTAACTTGATGCTTTATTTCTTTATATGAGGAAATGTCTGCATGGTTTATAGATTTTTTTTTAATTATTATTACTGTATTTAAATTGATGACCACAATTGTAGCAGGTTGTTGCGGCTCCGGACACGTTTAATGTCGTGAACGAAGGCGCAAAAATGGCTCTTTTGATCATAAATGTTGCAGACCCCTGGTCTAGTATAATAATATGGTTACAGTCTAGATATAAAAAAAACTTGTTGTCCAAACAATACAGTAGGAACATATCCATGACTCCAAAAATGATTTAATAAACAAACCGATTTAAAGCCTAAAGGGTGAACTATGGGCCTTGTTCCTGTCACAGATGTAGACGCCTTCCTGTTCAAAGGTTAAGATCTGAAACAAACGTGGTTTTAGTTTTTAACCTGAAACATGCCAGAAGCTCCACAGATAAAATATCTTAACTGGGAGGCTTTATAATGAAACTACCGCTGCACAGGGCAGGCTTTCTGCCTCACTGTACTGTACAGTGGTCTGTCGCCTTATCAGAAAGGAAGAGGCCGATTTAAATACAGTGCGGGAAAACGAGCTCCAAGCCACGCCCAGTTCTTTTAAAAGCACATCCGGACGCGAGGGAGCGCTAGCAAACAATGTGCTTCTGCTGTCCTGGCTAGAACAAAAAGGGTGAAATATTATCTTGTGTGTCGGTCTGAAATGACGGCGGCGTTACTGTAATAAACCCTTGATCCCATCTGATAATTTTGAGGCCTTCCAAGTAATAAGGAGTGAGCGCTGCGTCGTGTTGCTTTTAGCGCTCCCAGCAGCTGAGCTCCTCTCCCCCCCATCCCGACGACAGTGAAACAAAACAAAATATCAAAAACAATAAAGTACCTCCTCCGACTTACGATGCACTACTACTAGTTCGTTCATTCAACTCTTTTTCAAAGTGCGAACTAGAACTTTAGTCAAACGCGGGCGGCACGAGACGCTGAGACAGGAAAAGTGATGTGGAGTTAGCATTTTTGTTTTGCCGACTAACTGAAATCAACAAAACGGCGAAACCAACAAACTTTTCTACGTGTTTTAACAATATGTAGCCGTGCAACAGGTAAATAAAACCATAAGCGTCGTCTAGTTCATCGCCCACCTCTACATTAAACCTCAAATGCACAATAAATACACTTTTAAAAGTCGGGAAAACACAAAGCAAAAAAAAAAAAAGGTTTACCTGTTTGTTCGTCCAATAAAAACAATACGTTTACGCTTAGAGGGGGAAAAAAGTGCGCGTTTTGTCCTTAATTACTATTAAAAATTAGATCGACACAACCAGCTCTATCCCTTGTCGGAGATTGATCAATGAGTTATTCTTCAAGACTTTGTTATCCCGCCTGCTCCCAAAAGTTCATCTTGAATATTGGCTGCTGGCTGTCCAGCCTACTGAGCTGATTGGATAAGAGTGCTGTCAATCAACACAGGGGGTGGTGCTTAGAGTCAGCGCGCGAAACGACATTCTCGTGGGTGCAACTTGCCTTCGAAATTCTATCGCGAGATTTTGAGAGTACAGTACAGTAATATGTTTTAGTGTCGCGTTTGTTTAGATAGTTTTGGTTTCAGAATTATTACTGCCATTAAAACCATAGATTAAAACTACTCTTCTTAATATGTGCAAATCTCCGACAGGCTTTAATCATACATTTATTGACATCTTCACTTTGTTTATATCTATTCAGAGAACACTGGATCACTGTGCAAAGTGGAAATGTGTTTTCTTGCAAAAATGGATATGCACAATACAGTATTGGAAATAAAAGATTTAAGAATAAATTATAATCTGTGAATTAATTTCCATGAAAGTTCAGTTTTTTTTAAATTTGTAACAAAAATTAGTTAGGAATAATTTCTATTCTAGAGGTCATTATTCCCACTTGGCCTTTTTATAACACAGAGGTCCTGAATACAACGTTTGAAACCAAAGGCTGAACTAGTTTGAAAACCATTCTTTTTATGTTTCACTAATCAACAGGTCATTGCAGTGATGTTCCCATAAAAATAATAATAATAATAATTTAAAAAAAAAAGATTTTAATCCATCTTAAAATGTTGCTGAGGGAAAAATCTTGACATAATTTAAACCAAGGCTATTTTGAGATTATTATTATTATTTTGACTTACCGTAATGTTGCTTCTTCAAAAATAAAAAATAAAAATAAAAAAACTTCAAAACTGACATCTAACCTGCAGAGGTTTATTTCTCTGACAACATTGGACTAAGTTAATTTGGATGAATTAGCAGTAAGTAATTAGCCAGGCTTGAAGCGATGCAAAATACAAAGAAAAACATTTTAAATTTTTCACCATTTAAAAAACAAAAAAATAGTATATGTTGATCAAAATAGCTTGACATAACTTTTATTTATTTATTTTTCCATATAAAAATATATAGTTTTTACATGAATTTCTGTGGCGAGGACTACAAGACATGTCTTTTTCTTAAGTTCCATTAATTTTCTTCTTCCACTTTAGGTGTTCATGACCACAGTTCTTGTAAAAATAATCCTGCTAGGCAAAAAAAAAATAAATAAATAAATAAATGCATCCAAAAAATGGATCAGTTAGCTGTACGGTGTCTCTGGTGTGGTGGATCCTGGACAAAGTTGCTTGTGCGGTCCTGAAAAACACTCAGAACTCAGTGAAGAAGACAGGAAGTGTACATGACAGGCTAAGTCATCCAGGAAGTCCCTTTGTAGCTTTGTTACTGCTTGAGAAAGCACAACTGGAAGTGACTGCACACCGAGAAGGATGGAGTCCAGTTTCTGCTCGAGAGCCACGATCCTCCTGTCCATCTCCCCGGTTCGATGCTGAAGTTCTGACACCAGATCATACATCATGTTCTGAGTCTGGAACACAGCACAAAGACTTCACATCAACCTTTAATGATAGGCCCTTTGACATTGACGATACGTTCTCATGAATGAATGAATAAACCCCATCATGTCAAGTTGTTATAAACTTTATAATTAATCATTTAACGTTGATATTACAAGTTTCAGATTATATTTTGGCCTTAATTATGATTCATTCTTTTTATAAACATGAACAAATAACCAAAACAAAGAAGACTGAAGCTCCATAAAAACTTACAGAATCACTTTGGAACTAGAACATGTTAAATATGTAAAGTCTTTTATATTTAATACAACACGAGATCATCTTTAATTGGGTGCTTTAAAGCTCTAAATACTTTTGTGTAATAATAACAATTTAAAACATATTGATTTATTTCAGTAGAAGTACCAGTAATGATATTTTCTATAATTAGTTCACTTTGAATTACCAGATTAAGATTTGTTTTGTTATTTAAACTCTCTAAAAACTCAGAAGAAAATACTGCACTTACCTTTGCGAGATCGGCCACTGTATTTGCCTGGTCAGTTAATTTCCTTTGCTCCATTTTGAGTCTTCGCAGTCTAAAGATAAATTCAACAAGATAAAAACAGTGACTTTGTTTGTGAACAAAATTAAACGATGATTAGTTTATTATGAAAAAAAACACTTTTCTCATTAACGTTATAAAAAATACAGTCAGAGCTTGGATTGGAAAAGAAAGGTGCACGTCCAAATTTAACTTTATTTATAATAAATGATGTCATCGTGATACCTACTGGTGGATGGCTTGCAGGAATTTACGCTGATGGTGCCGTACGCGAGCACGGTCAACCTTTTTCACCAACTTGGTGTTTTTGTAAATGAGCCACGTCTCTCTCAGAACATTTGCTGCAGTGTTTTTAATCTGAGGAGATAAATTATGGGAAACAAAAAGGTCAAGTTTAGGCATAAGTATAATGTAAATAAAGTGTCAGTGCAGTAGGTTCTTCTCATGTGTTATATTTTGCTGGTATATAATTTATTAACAATTAGGATTAATTGTAGAGATTATTTGATCCACCATGACAACGTGCTAATTATAAGACTGAGCTTATTACAGCTCATCAGACTGACAAAGTATTTTGGAAAAAAGATGAAACGTTTCAACAGGTTTAAATTTTTTACTTTTTGCATCCGTCCAAAGAACCTGACTTAACTTTGGTAGATTACAAAGCGCATTGGTTTTGAAATTTGCATTTATGCATGTAAGCAAACCTTTTTGTAAAGCTGAGTGTCCATCATAAAGTTATGAACGTGTTTTTCGGCTCTGGTCAGTTCTGATTTTCTTGCAACAACGGCGACTACCAAGGCAGTACAGCCTGCTCCCTGAGGGGAGGAGAAGCAGCAAATAAAATCACTGAATAGTAGAAAACAGCACATTCATCCATGTTGTCTGCAGTCCTGGAGTAGATTTTTGTCTGGTATTTAGGGGACATATTATATTAATTTAGATGGATAAACTTTCAGTGCTATGAAAGATGACAAACTTCAGTTCTGACGAAAAAAATCCAAAACATCTAAACAAAATTCAATTTATCAAAAAATAAAACATTTAAACAGCAGAAAATAACAAAAATACAATGTAAAGGAGCTCTTTCATTAAAACTAACAGATGGGGATGGCATAAAACTAATATATGAATAACATATAAAGTTACATTACTGGTTTTATAATGTTTCAGTGCTGTAAAATAAAAATTACAATAAAATAAAACTTTCACCATAATTCCTGTTAGCAGGCAAACCCCTTTTCCACAGTAGGTGTGAGGGACCATGTCTCCATAGCCAATGGACAGGAAGGTGATGGAGATCAGCCACATTGCTCCGAGGAAGGTGCTGGTCACTTCCTGTGCATCGTGATACCTGTCAAGACATGACGCCTGACTGTAAAGTGGTTAGAGATAAAGCTACAAACATGTTTTAGAGAAAACTTCCACTGATTTTTTTTTCTGTTTAAAACACTATCCTATAAAAAAAAAAAATAATGGGATTTTGGGATACCTCTCACATATGCGGACAGTCCACGCTGCAATGATCCAACAGGACACGCTGAACACGAGCAGGACAGTGCCAGGGCAGATGGTCATCAGAGTCTTCATGACAAAACGAGTGTCGAAGCTGATCTTGTTGAGGGCCCCGATGCTGCGAGAGGAGGCATCTGTGAACAGCTTGCTGTGGAGCAGCATGACCCGACCAATCAGGTACAGGCGCAGGAACATGGGCACGGAAAGGATGATGTCCATGTCCGCATCGGCCATGGATGCTGTGTAGCTGAAGGCCAGTTGAGCAGACCAGTTGAACATGTACTGGCCTGGGATAGGATGGATGGCGCAGATGAGAAGCTCTAATGCGATAAAAAGGATTCTCTGAAAGGTCATGGCTATCCTCCAGTCATCTGCACCATTGTCCACCATGAAGAGCTGAAGAATTCAGGTATTTACAAATTATTCAGAAAACAGATTATAACGCATTTTTTTCTTTCAAATTATTTAATGAAGCTTGTTAATTAAATCACCTTTAAAAGTTTTAAGGCAAACTGTGAGATGACAAATTGGAAAAAAAAAATCTGTTTTAAAAAATAGGCAAATGATTAACAATTTAATTTGAGTTGTAGAGCCTGGCTTTTTGCACCACTCATACAGTAAGCACAGAAGGGTGCATCATTATTAGCCTATTTTTTGACCATTAGTCAAAATATAATTTTATTTAAAACATTTTTAATGATTTCAGTGGTTGCTGTTGTCAAAAAATAACAACAATCATGCAGCCAAAGTAAAAGTTCAGTCTGAGCCAAAAACTTCCTGAATTCAGTTCAAATGTTAATTTCTTCAAGACAAGAAGCTCCTTGAAGATATGTGGCAATAACATGATTGTTTTGCTACCAAAAAGAATGGAGTTTAGAAAATAAATTCAATTAAATTAGTACAGATACTTTGTGTTTTAATTTGATCTTAACTCATTTTACTGTCCAGACTCCTCTTTTACTTTGTAAAATGAATAAGAAAAACACTACCGATATATATTGAATTTTTAATACCTGGATTTCCCTTGCGTGGTACATCACAATGAGTCCAAGAAGAATGGCGGTGGATATACTGATCAGGCCCTTTATTACATATGAATAAATAGACTCCTAAATACAGAGAAGACAAAATAAGAACATATTCAGTTTGCTGTATATCTTCAGAAAACAGCAGCGTTTTTGTGGAACTGTCTTTTATCCAGGTTTTAGTAAAGATTACAACTTCACAAACATGCAATTTTTTTAATCAATTAATATAACATTTAAATTATTAAATAATTTACATTTTAATCAAAATTTTTAGAGGCCCTTTTCCATTCCAATTAATGTTTTTATCTTAAGATTATAAAAGGTACTTTTTCTCACAAGTCTTCTGGAAAATATATTTGTGTAAGGATTAGTTTAGTAAGAAAGTGTCCACAAAACATTTGTGCTATTTTTTTTATTATTATTCATTTTTAAGACAACTATTCCTAATAAAATATTTCTTCTCTTTTTGTTTTCAGTATGATGGACCATAGACAAACATCTGAACAAGTCCAAGATGATCAGGCTAAAATTAAATTAAATGTGTCTAAAAGTAAAGTTTATATATGTTTAAATCTTGTCATTGATGTTCAGAGTCAGAGTTTCTTTCTTTGTCATTCGCACCACATGTGGTACATGTGGTGGAACGAGATTGTGTACACAGGGTCCCATTTACATCCAACAATAAAATGTAAAAAGGCAAACAGTAATAAGAACTAAGATATGAACTAAGAAAAATGTTAACTAAAAATGCGTTAAGCGCTAGTAGCATAAAAACAATACAATAATGCATTTGGCCAAGATCAGTAAGAATAACAAAACTGATTAATGTGGGGATGCTTGAGATCTCAGGCATTGAGGTGCTTCTTCCTCCTGATCTAATGTACAGAGCTACAACAATCTAAACAATTTAAGATCCTTCATACACCTGAACAGGTTCTTTGACTAAAGTATTCCCTCTCTCTGTGCTGCTGATTCCAATGTCAAACTGTACAAAATTTAATAATATAATAATTTAATACTTCACAGGCTAGTAGGAATGAGTTTACAGGTCAGATATAATATAACCCACCACCAGGTATTTTGCATATATGCTCAAATTTCTACAAATCTGGACATGTTTGTTACCTTGCTGTAAAAGGTCCTTGACAGCTCAGTCTCAATGACCATGGCAATAATGCCAAACATCCCGCAGACCAACGCGTAGTCGCTCAGCTGTTTGCGCTTCCCAAACAGATCCCTCCTCTGACACAGCCGATAGCTTATGTCCTTCGTCTTCTTGTGCGGTTTGCTGGATTCTGCTCTGATCAGATTCTCACTGTTGGCCTTACCAGAGTCTTCTCTGAGGACTTTGGAGAAGGCGTCCTCGAGGATGGCACTATGGAGAAGCTGAAGAGGCTGCTGACTTGACTGAAAATCTGTAAAACTAGAACTAAAAGTACCCTGGCTGCTGAGCGGTCGCACTGCATCCCCGTTGAAAATATTGCCCGAGTCCAATGTATCTGAAAGTGGAGGAGAGAGTTTCGAGGGAGACACTTTTGATCCACTGCAGTGCTGGGCGTTTGTCTGCAAACAGAGATCAGCATGTGAACAAAGGCCATGTGAGGAACAAATTGTGCTTATTCTTTAGGAAATGATGGATCCAGAAAAGTATTTAATTATATTTTATATGGATTGCAACAGAAATGCATGTAAAAGTAGTTCACAAACTGCCTTGACTATTCTTTTAAACACCTAAACAAAGATAAACATAAATAAATAAAATAAATAAATAAATTTGGTGAGGGATCATCTGATTGGCCAAAAATATGTTGTCAAATTTTGGGGAGAATCTAGTTCTTAAAAAAATTGCAATTTTTTTCAAACTTGAACCCTACTTAAAGTGGGATTCAGTCAAAGCCAGTGCATCAATTTTTTATATTTAATGAGTTCTAAACTGATCATCTGACTACACATTTAAAATATTAGAAGACATTTTCTAGTATACTGTATTTGTAACATATGGATAAAATATATATATAAATCTGAAGTTTAAGGAAGTTGACCATAAAATATACCTGAACATGTGGCTCCTCCACTGACTCCTGGTTCTCAAGTAAGCTACACTGGCTAGTGGAGAAAGATTTTAAACTTCTCTGACTGGTCGGTGTATATGATCTCTGTGTGTTGGTCGGACGACTGTAAGGGAGATGACGGCACTTGAGTCCAAAAGACAGATCTTCAGATGACTTGCATGATGGGTCACCAGGTTTTGAGCAATGGGACTCCCTCTTTTGGCGTTGCTGAACCAACAGCGGTTCCTTAACAAGAAGCTCTTTCCAGTTGACGTCTGCACTGACGGCTATCTGGGGCTCTTTTTTTATTTTCTTATTCATCTTGGCGCCCTCGATGGATTGCAGAGGGATATTAAACAAATTTGGACACGCCACTTGGCTGCAGCCTTTGAGTTTAAAATGACTACAAGGCGGTTCTCTCTGAGCTTCTTGATCAGTGCATTGAGGAACAACAATATTCCTTGGAACGTTTGCTATGATTTTCTGCAGATCTTTGTGATTTGTTTGCTGTGAGAAGCAACCAGTTGAACTGCGGGTGCTATGAGAGAAAGTTCGGGTGTGAGGTGATGAAATGTTTCTCTTATTTCTAGCTCTGAAGTGGCTTTCTCGAACTGATTCCTGATTTGACTGTGGTAGAACAAAAGTTTCAGAATGCTGAAGAGCATCAGGACAGGGGCAGACACATCTGCTGTTGTGGTTTGGGCGCCCCACACTCTTCGCTGTTCTTCCCACTGAAGGAGGATTATCGTCTGTGCTGCTAACCTGGTCACAAAGCAGCAACCAGTCCTGGTCGCTCAGCTGCGACAGGGCAAAGTTTGGGGTTTTTAGTGGCGACTTCTGAGCCGAACTTTTCGGAGGGCTGATTCCGTTCGATTTGTCACAGAGAGATGATGAAGCACAGCATTGACTCTTCTCCTGCAGGGATGACGAGGTGTCGGCCGACGTTTCAGAGTACGGACCGTGCTTCTTGTCAGAGCCTGTTGACGCAAAATGTTCATGGTCTCCATCTTGGAAGACTTCCCCTGTTGAGTCGAGGCGTCTCGTTGCATTGGTGGGTTTCACCAGAATTAACCTCATGGCTTTACTGCAAGAATCACATTAACATTTTACATAAGGAAACATAAAATCTGAAAATATACAAGTTTATACTATGGAATAATGGGTACAGTGAGCCACCTTCTTTAATAAGCACATTGTCAAACTGAATATGTATTAAAGGACGTGAACTGTTGAATAATCCTCAAGCAAATAACACAAAAACAAATATGCTGACTTTTTTATTTTACTAAAAATCATCTGCTTCACATGTCAAGCAACTAAAGTTATATATGTGTACCATGTCTTTGGACTATAAGGTGCACTTAAAATCCTTTAATTTTCTCAAAATGAGAGTGAGCTTTATAATCAGGTGCACCTTATGTATTAATTCTGGTTGTGCTTACTGACATTGAACTGATTTTATGTGGTTATTGTGAATGAGTTGAATAAAGTTTGACTAATCTGTTTTGTTTTGCTTAAAGCACCTTATAATCCAGTTTGCCTTAAAGTCCGAAAAATACAAAGTATGGTAAGTTTCCATTTCTACTTAATAAATCCTATTTTAAAATATCAATTGCAATGCATAAATTCTGACTTATTTATATGCACCAAATTACTTTTGATTCTCTTAGCTAATACCAATTTTGAGTTATAAAATAAATTCAGCAAGTAAAAAGTGTCATATTAGCCTCTGAGCTGCAATAAGAAGGTTAAAGGTACATGTAAGGTACAAAATCTGTAGTGAATTATAAAGCAAGTTACTTTCATTAACAGAAAAACTTTAATATGTCCACAGCCACCAAGAATATTGAGGTAACGTATTTTGAAACTCTGATTTCTGAATTACTGCAACAGTAATAATATCCAAGTACAGCAGTACTGAGCTAACTGATCCTTTTTGTGTTTGCAAATAGGATAATTATTTAAGGCAATAATTTATTAATTACAGATTGCGTTTTTAGTAGGCTGAGAATAGAAAACATTCTGTCAAAAGTAGATTAGCCCCCTATTGTTTGTTCACTGAGCCTGACGTTCAGGGAGGCAGAATAAAATAGAGCTGAGCTTCTTCAAATTTCTAAAACAAAGATATATATGTTTGCATTGTAAATCTGAAGGATGTGATAATACTATAAGTTGTATATTAGAGTCAGCAAATATTTAAGAAATTTCAAAACATCTTTCAGTTTCATATTGTTTGTGTCATTGTACAGATTTTACATAAAGTAGTGTAAAAAACGGAGATCTTTTGAAAAATACTGGGTTTTAAACTGCATTTAAAAAATAATGTGATGAGAAATCGTGGTGGCATAACCCTGCAAACAGCAATCATCAAGAAAACAATGAATAAAATTATCTGAAGATTAGACAACAGTAAAATAATGCACAACTTGACTATTATTTGGCCATTTTAACCTAGAAATTGATTTAGCCTTACATTTTAGTTTTGTATTAAAATAAAAGAACATGTGAACAAATTACCACCATTTCAAGTCATTCTTACCTTCTTTGTAAACTTGACGAAGCAGGTTATGAACGAAAAGCGCACCTCATTGGCAGAACTGATGTCTCAAGGAGACGAAGAGCAGCCTGAGTGGGTGTTGGACAGCAGTTTTCCTCCTCCCAGTTTGAACACTTGATAAAGGAGCTTTAGAGATGCTTTCCTTTGAAAGTAATGATTAGAATTCAACATGAAAAAAGGAACGGGCCACAGCAGCTGCCTGGTGAAGGGTTGCCATGTAAATGGAATAAAGTGGGAGGGAGCAGGTTGGAAGACAAAAATCTGAAACATCAGACCACACCGTTAATGCAGAACATCACACGTAACAGCTTAAAAGCAGAGCTAATAACTGGGAGGAGAAGGGAAAATGAGAGGAATTAGCTTTTGTTGCTAAATGGAAAATAAAAGGTCAATTGAAGTTGTCATTGAAGCTGCTGGTTCAAAGGCCTTTGCAATGTCTCTTATCTTTTCCTCCACAGGAGCCTCCAGGACAAAAGTGTCCTTTTTTAAACCCGATTCTGAATGAATCGAGCCAGTGAGGGCTCATCACCTGGGGCGTAGAAGATCTAACAAACGCAACAGTAATTCTGCAGCACATAAAAAAGATGCATTTAAAAACATCGGCTGAGAACCTTTATACATTTTTCGTTGATATTTGATGTGAAGACCGAGCAATTTGACACAAAACCACTTCCAGAAACATGAATGCCTCTTTTTTTAATTCTGCAGCTACAAGTATTCGATAAAAATGTAAGTTTAAAGTTACATATTCCTAGCATTTAAAGCCAATGAACTGGTACACACCGTGGCTGAGATAAACAAGTTATATTGACCAAACTAATCGGAGCTGTTGATTTTAGAATACTTTATGTGTACTTTTGAATGGCTTTCAGGCTCTTTTGAATGTTGCATCAGGGGAGTCTGTAAAGCCTGCTGCCTCAGCAGCTCAGTATGTTGCAGCACGGAAAAACATCTTTGTTAAAAGCTGCAGCGCTGCAAACTGTTGTTTGCTCACGTCAGTGAAGACAATGCTCATTTAAAGCCAACCATTTTATGCATTAGTTAACCCAAAACATAAAAAGTGCTGCTTAAAATGTGGCTAATAATCTAAAAAATTAATTCTGTTGTTAAATGGAATTATGGGGGGGGTTCTCTTCTTACAAGTTTTTTCCCCACACAAAATCACTTTGCATGACTAACTTTAAAGTCAGCTTTCATTTGTTAAAAACAAACAACAGAGCAGAGATGTGGCAAAGTTTAAATGATGTCCAACTACTCGTTTTCAGAAGCTGCAATCACTTTTCGGTTCTGTGAAAACCAGTGTCGTTTAAATTAAAAATCAACATGTGGCAGAGCAGACAAGACAAATATCAGCAACTATCACTAAAGCTTAAATAGATCTAACTCTACACTACTAATAATAATTTAAAAAAGTTATTTCTCCTCTTAGAGAAAGTGATTACTTCAGTCATTTAGCAAAACATCATGTTAATTTCTCCAGTCACACAATTCCTTGAAGGAGAAAGAAAAAATACTCTGCCTTCAGTAAATCTAAACTACCGTATATTAAAAAATGTCATAAACAGTTACACTAGTTCAGCAGTGAAGTGGCAAAAAATTTAGGCAGTGAAGTGGCAAACAATTTAGGCGTTTTTGCCCTTGATTAAAAAAAAAAAAAAAAAACACTTTGAAAGAAATAAAATAAACTGATGTTTTGCATTTGAAATACGATGAAGATAGTGTGTGTTAGAAATTGCACCAGTTGATGTATATCCAATCAACCTGGCAAATTTGAACAGCAAAAAGGTAGCATCAATAGCAATTTAAGCAAAACATAAAAACGCTGTTTTGGAATAAATGTTAAAGAGACCATTAAGACAGAAAATTATGTTGCAATAACTTTTACGGCTAAACTTGGAATGACGTTAATTCTGCAACCTGGACACAAAACTACAAGCAACTTATCCTTTGAATGGATTGCTTTCCTCTTCATCCTCATCTTCATTAAAAGCAAAACAAACCTTTACAACAGCTGCTGCTGTGTCTGACCAGGTTTAAGTCATATTCCTCTAAACAGCTGTACAGATAAAAGCAACACAATATGATGATTTAGAGGTTAACTTTAATAAGTTACTCTCAAAACATCTGGCGTCTCATTTTTCCAGAAGAGCTGGGGGGAAAAAAAAATACAGATGTGATTTAATTAACTGGATAGTGACATGTCTCGTTAGAGTCTATGAGCAGGAACTTGATTATGAATTGTTAAATTGATAAATTTGATTTTTTGATAGTAAATGGAAGAAAGAGTTGATTTTTCTGGCACAGGTACCGGTATGTATGTATGAATGCTTAGAGGCGAAACTCATCAGCAGAACACATTTTTGACTGAAAGTATTACTTTTTCCAATAAAAGTCTCTAGAATGTGCCCCTGTAGTTTCCAAGATGAATCATGGCAATAAGAGCAATTTCACTTTGAGTTGTAGGAAGAAAATCGCTGATTCAGGGGGTTTTCTGGAGCTTTATTCCACTCCTTCTTCAGTTGTTGCTTCAGCTGTGACAGCCTCATGTTGGGGTTCTCCTGTTTTAGACGGGGCATGTTGGTTTCCTCATAGGCAGCAAACGCTGCTTTCATCCGACGCTCTGGGTGGCGGTCCTCCTCCTCTGGTCCCATGCTGGGAGACAAAGTCACAGTGAGTAATAATGAATAACTAAGATCTGCTGTAAGTAAAAGAACTTGCATGTCAAGTATGACTGATACCTGAGCACAGCAATGGCATCCTCTATTGTTCTGGCTTCCACGGCTCCTTCATCAGCTATGACTCTATTAATGTTCTCCTCCAATGGAATCTCCAAGTGGCTTTTCTCTGTAGGAAGTGGTGGTGTCATAGTTGGGGAGAAAAGCTCTGGTCTCCATTAACGTATATGATGAAGCATAGGATGTATATTCTAACAATCTTACTTATGCCAGCATCTCTGATTTGAACTTTTACCTTTCTCTTGGATCTGCTGTTCCTGTTGCTGCTCATTCTGGATCATCTGCTCAATTTGGGCACGAGTTACTTTTCCACCAGGTCCAGACTCCTTCTGAAGTTTGCCTTTTATCTGGGCACTTTCCTCATCCAGAAGTCGCTGGTTTTCCTTTTTCCGCTCAAGGAGTTCCAGCCTCTTCTTTTCTTTGCCATCCTGCAGTGACCAAATTAGTTTCAGAGATAAAAGTTGCTTATGCTTTGTGCTTAGAAAACTGTATGAGAACTTCAGTTTCAGCGGTGGTCCTCTAACATCATTACAGCATTAATAAATGATCATCATTAAAGATACGTTTATTATACTTATAGCATTTTATATCCAACATTACAAAGTTACAAGGTCAATCTATTTTTATATCTCTTTTTAGTCCCCATCAGATGGTTTAGAAAAATATACAGACAAGTTCTCAGAAGTAGTTACTTTACAACATATACAAAAGGTCAAGTTAGAAATAACAAAAAAAAATGATAGTATAGCGTTGCGAGTGTTTTTGAAACCCACTCAAAAATAAAGTAAAAACAGATCTCACCTTTCTCTGCTCTTTTTTAAGTACATGTTTGTCAGTTTCTTGCCAAAGCTTATCCTCTTCTTCCTTCTTCTTGCGGGCATCTGCCACAGCCATGGCCTCAGCCTTCCGGGCTCTGGCAGTGGCTGCCTTTGAGTTTTCACCCTGAAACTTCTTTGGCATCCTAACAGCTGCTTTTTAGCTGAGGGGGTGAAACAATAACATAGAAAACAGACGAATTTGACTCACATGAAAATATTTCAAACACAGGTTCATAATGCTAAAATATAATCCAGCATTCATCAAATGTTACACGTTATTATGACCTTTCTTTAAAAAAAAGTGCGATAAAGTGCAGCAAACAACAATTATTTTATATACAGCAGTAATACAGATGTTGTACATCTTGTTCTAAAAACTGAAATTGGTTACCGAACAAACAAATTAGCAGAGAATTTTCAATGATGCAAAAGTCATAAATGAAATGTCTAATATTCTAAAAGTATTCTGCACTGCGTTTGAGGTTAGGAGTAGCATTTAGCATTAGCTAACTGGTGTTAATTTAAGCTGTTAACCTTATTATTCGATCACTGAGCAGCTAACGGCTTACTATGTTATTTGACTAACATTTAACTTAACGTCACAACACCGAAAATTGAAAATGAAAATTATTTTTTATACCAGTGTGAGAGGAAAAACCAAATCGTAGGCAAGCTGCAGTTTACTATTTTGAAGGGGTACCCACCACCCACCTCCTCCTCTATACCAACGGCGCGAAGTGATCACGTCATTAACTGGCGTCATTGCGTAGCAAGTACAGCTCTTCTCCAAGTACGCCCACAACAAATTAATTCAGTTTGATAAATATATTTTTATATAGCAAATTCAGCCATGCAGTTTCATTAACTTTATTGTATGATTATGTTTGAATATAAAAATAGTACATAAATATAGTGCACATGCTTCCTGCCTTCCTTTTACATCGGAACGTCTATTTAATTTAAAGGTAAAGCAAACAAAAGCCAGGAGATTATTCAAATTAGTACATTAAAAAAGTGCGCAAATCAAATGTTTCAACTGTTTCTTTGTTTTTGTCGTATAAATGAGAGATTTTACCATGTAGTACTGCTATCTTTCCAGAAGGTGGCAGTATGACAGCGCCAGAATAGATGTATCATAATTTCAAATTCAGACTCGCAGTTCGCACAAATATCGTGAATAAATTTTAGTCATGCTTGTCAGGGAAATATTTATGGATTGATTTATATAAGACTTCTTGCATTTTGCTTATAAGAAAGTATCTATAAAATAATCTTAGGAATACATTTGTCTGTCTTTCGCCATCCTTAGATGGCATTAATCTGGCCTTCAACTCTAATGTTGAAAATATTAGTGTTATTTTTGATCAAGATATGTCTTTTAACCCCCACATTAAAAACATTACTAGAACCACCTTCTTTAAACCTGCGTAATATTGCTAAAATTAGAAGCATCTTATCTAAAAATGATGCAGAAAAACTGGTTCATGCATTTGTCACATCTAGACTGGACTATTGCAATGGTTTAT